>JACEIK010015739.1:0-17727 GCA_018107945.1 Datura stramonium | reverse complement strand
AGCTAGCCGGGCACTAGATGTGCTTAGGCTCACCAGTTAGCAGTCCAGGTCCTTCTAGGGCACCAGGTGCCAGTCATACCCCCCAAGGCGGGGCGTGACATCATCAAACCCCCAAACTTGAACCATCGCTTGTCCTCAAGCAAGGAATTTCTTTACAGCTAAATAATGGAATTAAGCATGTCACACCACATGAGTGTTTTTGCACAAGGGACCACTAGGACTAAGGCAACCCTAAAATCGCTCACCGACTCAAAGAAAAAGAGAAGACTCAACACCTTATGCAATGCTTCAAGAGGTAACCACAAACAATTAGCGTAATTCACAAATGTTTCCTTCATTCAAAATAAGGGGCATAGTTGATCAGAACAAGCTTACATAGTATCTTAAGTCATTGAAAATTCACATTCAAATTTTTCCTTAAAGCTCACTGCATTCTTATCTCAATCACCTCTTTTCACATGTGCAAGCATGTTGCCCAAGGAAGTGATGCCACTCACATCAAGAGAGAATCCCATTTAATTTTCCAGCAATTCACACTCAAAGGGATTATAGGATAAGACAAATACACTCACTCTTACAAAGAAATTCTCATGCACACAACTTGACCCATAGGCTTGCCCTTCGTGTAACTCGATACTAATGTAGAGTTGCTACACTTAAAATCAATTAGGACTTGGAAGTCATAATGAAGGCTAGGAATAAAGGTAGGATGACTTTTTATTTTTAGTGACTAGAACCTCTCTAATGCCCTTTTTTTTTTTATCATTTTTGCATACTCCATTTCTCTTGAGATCACTCCCATCTCATATTCCTTGATCAACATTTTCACTTTTGTATCAAGAGCCACCCTTATATCTCGTTAGTTACCACTTTTAACCTCATCTAAGCAAGAGGTAGCACCTTTCAACAATTCCCTTTCTTCTAAGGTTTAAAGGTTCTTTTCAACCGACCAATTCATTCATTTCCTCATAATTTGGTGATATCCCACATTGGAACTCACATAATTTTTCTCATTTTCTTTTGCAAACTCCCAAACTTAGGCTTTTGCCTCATTTCTCCCTTTTTTATTCTCACACTTTTGGGCCTCAAGCATCATTTTTCATTTCTTCTCACAACTAGCACTAGGGAGGATAGGTGCCAAAAGAGGGATTACAAAAGGTTAATAGGCTTGTAATGTGGTTCTCAAGGAAAGGATTTAAAGGCTCAACATTGGCTAGCAAGGATGGATATTCAAGGAGGTCATATAGGCCAAGTAACTATCAAAAGAAAGCCTAAAATCATGTTATAAGTGCAGCTACATCTAGGATTTTGCCTTGAGTGACACTTGGGGCAAGTTCTAGACAACCATTTGTGCATGAAAATTAATCTAAAACCTTACCCCACAAGGCATCACCTTCCAAGGAGTTCACACAATTTTCATAACCACATCAAGAGTATGATTTTAGACAAGATAGCATGTGAATCAAAAAGCCAAACAAGGAATGTGTAACTCATGACAAAAGAGTACTCAACTTTTAAATTTGAATGCTCTTTTTTCCTCAAAATTCTTTTTTCAGTGCCATTTAAGAAATATTTGGTGGTACCTCTTGAAAACAATCGCAACAACTGACTCAAAAAGACTCTAAACTCGACATTTTCCCTTAAGAAAGTTGCCTCTCAATCTATCATTGGGAAATACCAGTTGGCTCGAGAATAAAAGAAAAGAAAAGAAAATTTCTCCTTGGGAAAGAACCGTAGCATAAATAAAACCCTTATAGTTTATTTGCTAACTACTATGAACAAAGGCGATCATTATGACATGGATCATCAACATTTGGAAATTTAGAATGAACCCATCAACGACACTAATAAGTCAACAAGCAACATTTCTTTTAACATATTCTTTTAACAAAAGCCCAGCAAGGGCATTCAACCACTTAAGCAAAAATTAAAACTAATGACAACCACAGCATAAGAGATTTAGCCCAACAAGGGCAAAAACCAACACAAGACCAAACATGACCAACAAAAGAGATATACAATCCACCCCTAACTATGAATATACATTGTCCCCAATGTATACAAGAAGAACAAAGGATGGTAGGAACTCCCTGATGTGGCTACTATTCCTCATCATCGTTGGCCTCTTCATTTTCATCAAAGTCGACCTCGCCCAAGTTTGTCTCATCATCTCCACCTAGTCCCTCAAATAGATCATTAATGGGTCCCCGAGCTGTAGATGGGGCAGCCATGGATGCATCAAGTATACTCATGTTCGGATCCTCCATTGGTGCTCAGTTCCTCAACTTTCTCACCTCAGCTCGGAGAGAAGAGACTGCTCCCTCAACCACATCCACTCGGGAGCATAGTTGTTCAAGCTATCAAACACATTATTCATCTCCCTTTTCACTATTTTAACGATAAGAGCAGGGGGATTTTGATCCAACTTTTGGAGTTGGCTCTCATAAGATGTCTCATTTCAGCAAACTTATGTATTCCTCTTGGGCAAGAGGATGTGGGAGGAGGTGAAGGCCACCAAACTGGTGCTTATCCAGATGCATGACCTGATTTCTCGGGGTGGGACATGTTAAGATCAGGAGCAATGGTGGTCTCCTTAATGTCATGAGAAATGGAATCCTCAGGAGTCTCCCATGCTTGAATCCTCTTTCTTTTGATCTTGGGTGCATCCACATCCCTCTTTCTTTTAACATTAGTGACACCAGTGGTGGAGCTGGGGGATTCATCGGGGAATAATGGTCCCCCTGCTTCTAGGAAAAGCTTAGAGACGAGAACAACATATGGAATTGAAGTTCCTTGTTGTCTAGCCTTACGCTTCATTTGTGTGGCCACTATTTCCCCAAAGTTAATGGGCACCCTGTCATGATGCGGGCAATGAGTATGGATGCCTCAAGGTTCACTCTTTGGTCATTTTTAGAGGGCATAATTCAGCCGCAAACAAACTCCAGCCATAACTTGGCCCTCAAACTTTAGATCATGCCTTGAGATTTCACCACCTATGGAGGCCCATAAGGGATAACCAATGGCGATGATGGGAGCTATCCAACAGAACTGATGCTCTTTGGTGGCCTCTTTTACTGCATACTCCGTAGCTGAATTGATTTCATCCTCCTAAAATAGTGCATTTATGGCTTCCAAAGTGATATCTACCTCCACACCCCAAACTCTGACTGAGGGGAGGCAAGGAAACTCATCAACCTTCCCCTTGTGCTTTATTACCTTGTGTCATTCCTGGTAGGATACATAAAATTCTAACACAAGGTTGGTGTAGTAGTTTGGTAGAGATGCAGCAAATATGTACTATTGTCTATCATTGAACTATGTCGTGATGTTTAGGAAATCAATCCCCAACCTCACCAGATCAAAGCGTTTCTCAATGGTGATTGGCCTCTCTTCAAAGATGACATAATGTGCTTTCATGTCAGGCACACAGTAGATGATTGCATCTCTAGTATTGGTGGGGGTTGAGGTTGCTTTAGCTTTCCTCTTGACTTTACTATTGGACGTGAAGGGTTCCTTTCCCTTGCCCGCTTGCCTAGATGAAGTCATGATGCTGCAACAGAAATGTTAGTGCCACACGCTACTATTTTTGTGTTTTTGATAATATGAAAGTAAAAGAAATAGCTAAACTAAGATAGAAATAAAAACCTAAGAATTGGATGACAACAAGTTGAAACATCAAAATCATGTGTTGGCAGTACCTGCGCTATAACTGTGAAACACAGGTGGAGACCCGCGAGTCGCAGCTAAGCCATAGGCCTGGGCAGACAACTGGGCAGAATGGCGCTCTCCTGCACTACACCGGTGTTTCGCCGGTCTCGACCCACGATGCACAGGTGAAACACGAGTGCTAGGTAGTGGCCTGAAGCCTCCAACCCATAACTGCGTTTCGTAGGACTTGACTAGTGACTATCAGGTTAAGCGTCGTTCAGCATTGTTCACCCCAAACAAATTAAACAAAAATATCTCAAGTTCATGCCTTACTCAACTCACCCCCAAATGATTATTTTACCCATTCAAACAGCACAAGAGAATAAAAGTGACGATTTACCCTTAAGAAAGATGTCAACCCATCTATCATAGGATAAATCATGCATTTTAAGCACACAGGTTTACTCAAACTTCACCCCCAGCTATTATATCAAACACACAAATTCATATAGCATTTCTACCAAGATGAGTATCCGCACCAACTTCAACAATGGAAGAGCACAAGATGGGAAATGGGGAACATGGGTTAAGAAAATTTTGAATCTAGCATGCTTAATTTTTGATAATCATTCTCAAACAACTAGCATAGTAAGAGCAATGAACACACATACCGATTGAGAAGAGATAAAAAGCCACTAGATTGGAACTTAGTGTCTTGATCAACAATGGTTAATCTCCAAAGAGAATAAATTCTTTTGCTTAGTGAGAGTTTAGTGAGACAAGGTGAAATGAGGAGAATGGAAAAGGGGGATTTTATAGGAGGAAGGGAGTGATAGTGATTGATAGGTTAAGGAGGTGGGTTTAATGGGAGTTAATAGGGAGATGTTAGAAAGGTATAATGGTTGGTAGGTGGGTTATGGGGAAGGTGAAAAGGTGGAGAAGAAGGGTTTTTGGGGATTTAAAAAGGGATTTGACCAGCTTGGGAGAAACATGAGTCGGGTCGGTCTACGGGTTGGGTCAATATTTTAAATAAAGTACTTACTTGTGCCTACGCTGGATCTGCGACCACCAGTGGTTACTGGCATTTCACAGTTCCAAGCACAGGTGATCATTGCTCGTGCCCAGCTCACTGCTTGCGGACTGCGGTTGACCGGCATTTCACGGGTTGCCATCTGCGTTTCACTGATGATTCGCATTTCACCCTTCAACTTCCAGGTTCACTGGTTTGAGCCTGCACCAAACCTATGTTTCGCAGGTTTTCACTGGTGTTTCTCAAGTGAGGCGTCGACTCACCCCATTTTTCCTCCATCATTGTGCACTCCTCTTGCACTTGAGCGGCGACTCGCATTTGAGCACCTGCGTTTCGCAGGTCTTGCCCTATTTTTCTTTCACCTAGTTCCTCATCCAATTAACCTACAAAACAAAAACAACAAAAATATCAAAGAATCAAACATAAAAATACTTGGGTTTCCTCCCAAGAAGAGCCTTATTTAACGTCGTGGCACGACAAAGGTGCTTTTTCTACTACGGCTCATCCAAGTATGCAACCTCCACCATGTTGATTTCTGCCAACACTCCCAAGTACTTTTTTACTCGTTGTCCATTCACATTAAACCTTAGATGATCATCTATTTCGAGCTCAACAACTCCATTTTTGAAAATTTGGTACACCTTAAAGGGACCCGACCACTTAGATTTAAGCTTCCCGGAAACAACCTCAACCTAGAGTTGAAGAGTAGCACCCGCTCTCCCGGAGTAAATTCCCTTTTCAAAATTTTCTAATCATGGTAGTACTTCATTCGGGATTTGTGTATGAAGCATTTTCATAAGCCCTCATCCTAAACTCGTCCATCTTATTGAGATTCTCCCCTCGCCTCTAAACGGCTTTCCCCCAATCAAGGTTCAAACTCTTCAAGTCCCATATGGCCTAATGCTCCAATTTCACCGGTAAGTGGCAAGCTTTTCCAAACACAAGTTGTATGGGGACATTCCAATTAGCATTTTATATGCGGTCCGGTAGGCCCAAAAGGCGTCATCTAGTTTCCTTGCCCAATATGTTCTATTGGCATTGACTTTCTTAGTAAAAATAGACTTAATTTCCCGATTGGATACCTCTTCTTGGCCACTGGTCTGAGGATGATAAAGGGTAGAAAGTTTGTACTTCACACCATACTTTGCTAGCAACACGCTGAACAATCGATTGCAAAAGTGTTAACCTTTGTTGGTGATAATAGCTCTAGGGGTGCCAAAACGTGAGAAGATATGCTTTTTCAAAAAGGTTGTCACACTCCTCCCCTCATGGTTAGGCGACGCCACAGCTTCAACCCATTTAGACACATAGTCTACAGCCACTAGAATGTAAGTGTTTCCATAGGAGCTCACGAACGGCCCCATGAAGTCGATCACCCATACATCAAATAATTCCACCTCTAGGATTGGTGTCAAAGGAAGCTCATGTCGCCTAGAGATGCTTCCGATTTGTTGACATTGATCATAATGTTTAACGAAGTCATGGGCATCATGATGGAGAGTGGGCCAATAAAACCCACATTGTAGCACTTTTGCAGCTATTTTCACACTCTTATAATGGCCTCCAACTGGCGATGAATGACATGCCTTGAGGATTGGTATCATTTCAACCCCTGGGACACATCTTTGAATCATGCCATCAGCATAAATACGGAAGATATATGGATCATACGAATAGAAATTTTGGACATTATACATAAACTTCTTCTCTTGATGGAAGTTTAATCCTTTAGGAGTAATGTTGCTTGCCAAGTAGTTCGCAAAATCTGCAAACCAAGGTATTAAGTTGTGGGATGCAGCCAAAATGTGCTCGTCAGGGAAATCATCATCAATCTCCTCATTTACACCTGGCTTACCATCTGTTCCTAGACGAAAAAGATGGTCATCCACCTGATTCTCGCATCCTCTCCTATACTTTACTTCAAAATCAATTTTTTGGAGAAAAAGGACCCACCTGATAAGCCTTGTTTTAGCATCTTTTTTTAGTCATCAGATATCTGATACAGCATGGTTCGTGTACACCACTACCTTGGTCCCTAGCAAGTATGCTCAAAAATTTTCAAACGCAAACACTAATGCGAGCAGCTCTTGTTCTATCACTATGTAATTTGCTCGTGCATCATTCAGGGCTTTGTTGGCGTAGTATATGGGGTGAAAAATATTTTCCTTCCTTTTTCCAAGGACTACCCCTAAGCTACACCACTAGCATCACACATCAATTCGAAAGGCTTCGACCAGTCTTCTCTTTCAACTCAATGAAAGCCCTCATACAAGCCTCGTCAAAATAAAATTTTGCATCTTTTTCCAACAATCAGCACAAAGGTTGATCTACCTTGGAAAAGTCTTTGATAAAATGGCGATAAAACCCTGCATGTCCCGAAAAACTCCGAATTCCCTTCACAGTCTTTGGAGGAGGTAGGAAAGCTACACCGTTAATTTTCTCTTGGTCTACCTATATCCCTTTCTCAAAAAGAATTTTCCCTAGAACAATATCTTCTTTTACCATAAAATGGCACCTTTCCCAATTAAGTACCAAGTTCATTTCCTCGCATCTTTTCAACACCTCATCTAGGTGAACCAAGTTGTCCTCAAATGAATTTCCCACAACCAATAAGTCATCCATGAAGTCTTCCATAATCTCCTCTACCATATCAAAAAAAATTGACATCATGCACTTTTGAAACATAGCTGCGACATTACAAAGCCCGAAGCGCATCCTCTTAAATGCAAAAGTTCCATAAGGAAATGTGAATGTGGTTTTTTCTTGATCTTCCAAGGTGATAGAAATCTGATTGTAGCCTGAGTATCCATCCAAGAAGCAGTAATACTCTTCCCAACCAATTGGTCTAGCATTTGATCAATGAATGGGACTGGAAAATGATCTTTCTTGTCCCATGAGTTCAGCTTATGGTAGTCCATACACAGCCTCTATCCAGTGACTAGATGTGTTTTAACCAACTCATACTTCTCATTTGGTACCATCCTGATTCTCCACTTTCTTAGGAATACATTGGACTGGGCTTATCCAACTGCTATCAGCTATCGGGTATACAACTACTGCATCTACCCATTTGATGATTTCTTTCTTGACTACCCTCTTGCGTCGGTGGATTTAAACGTCTCTGATACTCAATTGAAGGGCTATAATCTTCCTAAAGGTTGATCTTATGAGTGCAAATACCCGGAGGTATACCAATGATGTCATCTATAGTCCATCCTATTGCTCGGATGTGCTTCCTTAAGACTATCGAAGTGTTTCCAATTGTTGTTTATTGAGCTTAGATGAGATGATCACAGGTAGTGTGTCATTAGACCTAAGATACGCAAACCTCAAATGGGAAGGTAGCGGCTTAAGCTCCAAAATTGTTGGTATGAGGATTGGGTTGTGATGGTGGAGTTGTTCTATTCTTGAGGTCAAGGTCAAGCTTCCTGGGCTGGAAGGAATAGGAACCCTAGACTTTTTATAGTAAGACATGCTTCATCTAGCTCTTCACTTCCTCTACCATCAATATTCAAGAGAATGCATTCCCATGTCTCCTTGAAAAATGACTCCTCTACTTCCCATTCTATGTCTTCCTCGTCAACATTACTTGGGGTTAAAGTGGTCTCTTCTTTAGTCAGCTCATGGGTTATCATGCTTGCCTTTGATTCCATCCAAGATGCTAACACATTCATTCTCTCCCCTAACTGCCTGAAGGACACTTCATGGTCTTTCATTAGTTGAGTGAGGTTTAAGATATCACTTTTTAGCTCTTGAATCCCTGAATCAGTCGCAACAACTAGTTCAAGAACCACTTTAAGCATTCCTTCAATGCAGGAGCAGGAGGATTCTTCACTTCCCTAACTACTTTATTCAGCTGTACAATTAGAGTTCTCACCTTGATTTTCATTACTTGGATACCAATAAACCTGGTTGGCTTGTTGATACATCATATGAAAATCCAATATACAATTTGTTAACAGCTCAATGTGCTTCATTACTACTATCAACACAACGTCTTTTCTCTCCTCTCTTCTCCATATTTCATCCATCAATCAGAGAGATTCAACATAAGACGACCCATTGGGGTTCCAAATTAGCCTTTAAAAGGGGCTCATCTTCACAAAAACCATCAACAATGTGAAAAAAAACACAAGATTCTCAATTAATTCAAGTCAACACAACTAGGGGCTATCTAATTTGATTCCCCAACAACGGAGCCAAAATTGATGACGTCCAAATCCACTCCTCACAAGTAGAAAGTGAAAACGGTCATTGCAATATAATTACCAACTCGTGAGTCGGGGTCAAATCCACAGTGAATAGAGATTTGATGGCACAAAAGTTGTCTATCGTATTGAAGTTGCAACATTGTCTTAAAATGGAAAAGTAAATATTAGAGGTTAAAATTGTCACGACCCGAACATAGACCCGGATCGTAACACGGGATAAGGAGACCCAAGAGACTCCAAGTAGACCAATGGCATGAACATACATCTAACTCAATATCAATAAAGCGGAATACTCAGCATAACAACATAGTGGAAGCATAAACATGACATAACATAGAAAGAAAAACGCACTTCATACATGAAAGTTGAATGCTACACATAGTTTGAAAGCGTCTAACATATCTGATGGGTTGATGGGACAACACCCCCAACTAACCCGACAAGTCTAGAAAACTGAACATAAAGAGATAATTGATATCAACTGTTCCTCGAAGAATGAGGAATCACCAATGAACTAGATGCTAACTCCGGGAACGAGCTAATGACGGTGCTGGGTCTGAAGATTGGAGCTTGTATCATGAAATGATACAACATAGAGTATGCGGTCAGTATGAGGAATGTACCGAGTATGAAAGGTAAGTATAACGGACATTTAAAATACATAAAAGTTCATAAGAAATCATAAGAGTAGGACAACATGCTCATAAGATAAATATCATAATGTAACATAAGGCTCAAGGTTTTCAAAACATTCGTAATCCATTCATTACCATAGTCATAAGAGAAACTTTATAAATCATAACTTGAGCCAAAGGAACATAAACATAACAATGCATATAACATGCGGAACAATGGGAGGACTCGTCATAATAGACACCATCATGGTAGAACCTTATATGATGCCCCAACTATCTCACTCAAGTGGGCAGAGTCGTCCCAGGCTTGCCAGGCAAGGGACGTGCATTATGTGCTATACACTGCTCCCAAAAACATGCACATTAGGCTCGTACGTAAATCATAAATATCATTCATGAGATTCATGGCCAAATAGACATTAACATCATTGATCCCCATTTACATACATGTTTAGCCATGAATCAAGGGCCCATTAATCAGTCAACGTCATAAAATTGATAAATCATGAAAATTCATATCATAAATCATTCTTGAACATGTGGGGATTGGCCAACACTTTAACATGCTTGAAAATACTCAATTCACTTGAAAAAATAATTATAAACATGGATAACTTGAAAATGTGCCTTTCATCATTAATACGTGCCAGCTTACGAACACCTCGACTAATTCTACGAGATACCTGCCACNATAAACATGGATAACTTGAAAATGTGCCTTTCATCATTAATACTTCATCATACATGAACATTCATCATAAATCTCTACTTTCATAAACTTCTTATAAATGGGCATTTTAAATTTATAAAGCTTGAAATGTGATTTTAATGAAAACAACATAAAACTTGCACAAAATTAATCATCCAATAATAAAAACTCATTTAGATCATACCCATGTAGAGAATAAGGAAATTTATGCATTGGGTTAAAACCCCATAGAATTAACATAGGAATTTCATGATTTAGAGAGAGATTGGGCATTGGTGTGAACAGATTCACCCATTCATAACCCTACATACTTGGCGAAGATCATATTTTACCACTCCTTGAAAGCCCAATGAAAGATTGAAGGAAAGCTTGAAGACCTCTTACAAGATCACCTCCTAAAGCCCTTCAATATGCATGCATGGATATGAATGAGCCTAGGATAGATTTTCCCCTCATAAAACACTGCATTTCGAGCCTTAAACGATGTAGTTTAGGACCGTTGGACTTAGGAATGACGAAAATACCCTTAATGAATTTCCTAAAAATTCTGCACTAGCAGTGACAACGACCGATCCAATGGGTCGTGCTTGGATACCACGACTCGTGGTATCCGTCCGTTGCTTCCACTGCCCAAACTTCACTTCTTAGATTCAATCCCACGACTCGAGAGGACGAGTCATTGCATCAGACAATGGTCTGATGTATCCTCCGTAGTTCCCCCCTGACGACCTACACCTGGGCCTTCCCACAAGCCACACCACGACTCATGCCTCCTTCCTACGAGTCATCGTTTTCATCTGTCACTTCGACTGGGAACTTTTCTACTCTTTCCCATGGTTGCCCACCACGATCCGTTACTGCTCACAGTGGGTCGTCCTATGACCCGTTACTTCCTCCTAGGCTAAGGACCAGTATCACCACTACCTCAAACAATGACTCTTGACATCAAACCATGGGTCGTTCCTTGACACATTACTCCCACTTCAACCTTACTGCACCTCACCACGAACACTTCCTACCAACGATCCGTTACGTGATCTGTTCTGTGGTAATTTCCCAGATTTCTGCTAACTTCCATTTTTAAATCCCAGGTCTAGTTTTGGGCACTTTCTAGGTATTACAATATCTCCCCTTGAACATTCATCCTTGAATATGGGAAAACATACAGAAAATAGAGAATTGCAATCATCATACTCAAATACCGATCATTTAAGATGAAAGCTGACGGAATGACTAACTCTTATTCAAACTACCTGGCTTATCTGAATTCATGAATCATATACACATCCACATACATGAAAGAAATTGGGGCACATAAACTGAACATGTAAACCAAATAGAGTTTTAGGGAAAAACTGATACCTCAAGATGGAACTGAGCCGGTAGAGAATAAATGTGGGTATCTAGCCATCATGTCTGCTATGGCTTCCCACGTAGCTCCTTCAACATGTTGATTCCTCCATAAAACTTTGATTCAAGCTACTTCATTTTTCCTTAGCCTTCGAACTTGACGATCCAGTATTTCCACCGGAACCTCTTCATAACTAAGGCTGTCTTTCACACGGACACTGTCCACTAGGACAACCAGAGCTGGATCACCCAAACACTTCTTTAAAAGCAATACATAGAATATGGGATGCACAAAAGCTAATTCGGAGGGCAACTCCAATTCATATGCCACCTTGCCAACCGATTTCACAATTTGTTAGGGGCCAACATAACAAGGGTTGAGTTTTCCTTTCTTTCCAAACCGCATCACTCCCTTTATGGGAGACACCTTTAGAAACACGTAATCGTCCACTTAGAACTCGAGTTCTCTCCTTCTCACATCAGCATGGGACTTTTGGCGACTTTGAACTGTTTTCAACCTATCCCATATGAGCTGAACCTTCTCCATAGCCTCATGGACTAAATCTCATCCTATCATCGCAGCTTCGCCAACTTCAAACCAACCAATAGGAGATCTACATCTCCACCCATAGAGATCCTCAAACGGAGCCATCTGAATACTGGAATGGTAGTTGTTATTGTATGAAAACTCGATAAGATCCAAATGATCATCCCAACTACCCTTGAGGTCAATCACACATTCTCTCAACATGTCCTCAAGAGTCTGGATTTTCCGCTCCGCTTGACCATCCGTTTGCAGGTGAAATGTTGTGTTGAGCTTAACCTGAGTACCAAGTCTTTTTTGAAACGACCTCTAAAAGTAAGAGGTAAATTGTCTACCCCTGTATGATATAATGGAAAAGGCACTCCATGCAACCGAACTAGCTCTCAAATGTATAGTTTGGCATAATCCTCCGCCAAATCCGTGGTTTTGATTGGTAGAAAATGAGCAGCTTTGGTCAACCTGTCTACAACAACCTAAAATGGAGTCATATTGTCGTCGAGTGCGATGCAACCTTGTGATGAAGTCCATATTGATTTCTTCACACTTCCAAGTAGGAATACTAATATCTTGAAGCACACCTCCCAGTATCTGATGCTCGACCTTCACTTGCTGACAATTTGGACTCTTAGCAATAAATTCTGCGATGTCCTTCTTCATACCATTCCACCAATAGATTTCCCATAAATCACGATACATCTTGGTGGCTCCTAGATGGATTCAATATCTAGATCCATGAGCCTCGTGCAATATTCGCTTCCTCAAATCACCAACATTCGGAACACATAAGCGACCCTGGTATCGAAGCACAGCATCTCCCCCTTTGGAGAAGACATCTACCTTTTGATTCTGAACGACCTCCTTTAACTTTACCAAAATAGGGTCTTCGTCTTGCCTAGCTTTTACATCAATCACCAAGGATGATTCTGATCCATTCTGAACTATAACACCGCCATTGGTCGAATCAACCAACCGAACTCCCAACCTTGCAAGTCGATGCATGTCTTTCACTAGCTCCTTCTTTACCTCATCTACATGGGACACACTTTTCATGTAGAGTCTATTAAGTGCATCTGCTACTATATTTGCTTTGCCGAGATGGTAAAGTACACTCATATCGTAATCCTTAAGTAGCTCCAACCACCTCCTTTGCTGAAGATTGAGATCCTTCTGGGTAAACACATATTGTAAACTCTTATGGTCCGTAAACACATCCACGTGGACCCCGTAAAAATAATGTCTCCATATCTTCAAGGTGAATACAACCGCGGAAAATTCAAGATCATGGGTCGGATAATTCTTCTCATGAACTTTCAGTTGTCTGGAGGCATATGTTATAACTTTTTCGTGATGCATCAATACACACCCAAGTCTAATCCATGAAGCATCAAAATACACCACGAACCCATCGATACCCTCAGTTAGGGTTAACACCAGTGCTGAAGTAAGTCGGGTCTTCAACTCTTGAAAGCTTCTCTCACAAGCCTCTAACAATTGGAATTTCACCTTCTTTTGGGTCAATTTGGTCAAGGGTGCTTCAATAAATGAGAAACCTTCAACAAATCTCCGATAGTAGCCAGCTAAGCCTAAAAAGCTCCGGATATCTGAAGGATTCACCGGTCTAGGCCAATTCTTCACCGCTTCTATTTTTTGAGAGTCCACCTTTATGCCCTCACTTGATACCATATGGCCCAAAAATGCAACGAAGTTCAACCAAAACTCGCACTTGCTGAATTTGGAATATAATTAGCGATCCTTGAGAGTCTGTAGCACCAGTCTCAAATGAGCGACATGCTCCTCCTTGCTCCGAGAGTATATCAGGATGTCATTAATAAACACAATCACGAACATATCCAGGTATGACTTGAACACCCTGTTCATCAAGTTCATAAAAGTTGCAGGAGCATTCGTTAGTCCAAAATACATAACTACAAATTCATATTGACCATACCACGTCCTGAAGGCTATCTTTGGGATGTCTCTCTCCCAAACTCTGAGCTGATGGTACCCAGATCTGAGATCTATCTTCAAAAAACACTTGGCACCCGAAACTGGTCAAATAAATCATCAATCTTGGGTAAGGGATACCTATTCTTAATGGTGACCTCGTTCAATTGTCGAAAATCAATACACATACGAAGAGAACCATCTTTTTTTCGGACAAAGAGAACTAGTGCACCCCACAAGGACTTGCTTGGTCTGATGAAACCCTTATCAGAAAGATCCTTCAACTGCTCCTACAACTCTTTTAGCTCGGCTGGAGCCATTCTGTAGGGAGGAATAGATATAGGCTATGTGTTAGGAATAAGGTCAATACCAAAATCGATTTCCCTCTTGGGAGGAATACCTCGTAAATCATCAAGGAACATTTCTGGATACTCACATACCACCGGAACTGAGTGGATAGTCGGGGTCTCGGACCCAACATCCTTAAACCTAACTAGATGGTACACACAATGCCTTAATATAGGAAATAAAATGACCTACAGGCACGATCGAACTACCCTTCCACTCTAAGACTAACTCATCCGAAAAGAGGAACTCCACCGTACAGGTTCTACAATTAACAAAAGCATAACATGCATACAACCAATCCATGCCAAGAATAATATCAAAGTCAATCATGGCTAACTCTACTAGGTTTGTGGAGGTGACTTTCTGCAATACTGTGATCGGAAAACTTCTATACACCCCCTAGGTACAACTGAATCACCAATGGGAGTAGAGACTAATAATGGTTCTGACAGAACTTTGGGACTGACTCCAAAGCTACTAGCAATATAAGGTGTCACAAAAGACAAAGTAGCCCTTGGATCTAACAAAGCATAAGCATCAAGGTGAAACACTCATAACATACCAGTAACCATATCCGGTGAAGTCTCCTACTCCTGACGCGAGGCGAGGGCATAGAATCTATTTTGACGCTGCCTGCCGCCCCCACTAGTGGATGCCCCAAGTGGAGCTGAACGTGCTAGAGCTGCTGCTGACCTGGTAGTCTGTGCACGACCTCTATCATCATCCTGTCTAGCAAATGGACATGCTCGGTGCATGTGGCCGGATCTACCGCATCCATAATAGATATCTGAGCTGAGAAAACACTCCCCGGCATGACTCTTGCCACACTTCCCGTAGGCTGGAAAGGTGCGCTCTACCTGCATGCCCCTCTGGTCCCTCGAACCTGAGGCCTTGTTCCTCTTATCACCCTTGGGTCTAGATGGAACATTGGCTGATGATGGTGCTGGAGCTAGTGATCTCTTCTGAATCTGAGGGCAGTGACCACCACCGAATCTCTGCTGGGTGAACCCATAGCTATCTATCCGGGCCCTTTTGGCCTCTCTCTTCCTCATATATGCCGTCTCCATCTGCTGGGCGTACAAGACTATCCGAGGTAAATCCATATCCTAGTGGAGCATAGAGGTCCTGTAATCTTCGTCCAAATAGCTTGCCACCCCATGAACAAACCTGCTCACTCGTGCCCTCTGATCAACCACTAACTCTTAGTCGTACTTTGATAAGCGAGTGAACTCAAGGGCATACTCCTGTATCGGTATCTTCCCTGCTTCAAATTCATGAACTCGTCTACCTTCAACTCCCTCATCTCTCGTGGGAAGAACCGATCTAGGAATGCAACATGGAACTCCTCCCAAGCGACAGGGCTTGCTCCGACGGCCCTATTATCTTTCTATTATCGAAACCAGATGTGTGCGACCTCTTTTAACTGATATGAGGCCAACTCAGCACACTCAACTCCATTCACTCCCATGACCTAGTTGATCTTCACAATCTCATCAATGATCTCATGCGGGTCCTCATCAACTTTTGACCCAAGGAACTCTGGAGGGTTCATTCTCAAGAAATCTCTGACTCGAGTTGCCTCTGCATTTTCATTTTGCAGAATATGCGCCACAGCCTTTTGGTTTACCTGAGCAGTCAAGGCTTGAGCTAGTATCTGGATAGCTGCCTAGAATTCAGCATGGACAATCGGCTCCGGTGTATGGTGCTTCCAGACAGGTGGGGCTTGCTGGTGCCCATCTCCATCGCCATCCTCATGGCTGTTTCCATTCCCATTCCTTCTACCGTTATCTATGTGGGGATCCATGATTCTATAATCGCGAATAGCATGAGTTAGGAGGATAGGGGGACATTTCATCGCACGACATACATCATGAAAAACGGGAACATTTCCTAGACGTCTCATAGCCTCTTCTTTATAAGTGTGGCACGCTTCACACCCATGAAAAAGACTCTACTTAACGCGGCTTTCAGACACCCTAGGACACCTCAAACCTATTGCTCTGATACCAAGTTTGTCATGACCCGAACATAGACCCGAATCGTAACACAGGACAAGGAGTCTCGAGAGACTCCAAGTCGGCCCATGGCATGAACATACATCTAAATCAATATCAATAAAGCGGAATACTCAGCATAAAAGCATAGCAGAAGCATAAACATGACATAACATAGAAAATGAAACGCACTTCATACATGACAGCTAAATGCTACACATATTCTGAAATCCTCTAACATATCTGATGGGTTGATGGGACAACACCCCTAACTAACTCGACAAGTCTAGAAAACTGGAAATAAAGAGATAACTGATATCAACTGGTCCTCGGTGAATGAGGACTCACCAATGAGCTGGATGCTAACTCCGGGAATGAACTAATGATGGTGCTAGGTCTGAAGATCGGAGCTTGTATTATGGAATGATACAGTATAGAGTATGCGGTCAATATGTGGAATGTATCAAGTATGCAAGGTATGTGTAACAGACATTTAAAATACATAAAAGTTCATAAGAGATCATAAGAGTAGGACAACATGCTCATAACATAAATATCATAATGTAACATAAGGCTCAAGGTTTTCAAAATATTTGTAATCCATTCATTACCATAGTCATAAGAGAAACTTTATAAATCATAACTTGAGACAAAGTAACATAAACATAACAATGCATAAAAATGCGGAACAATGGGAGGACTCTTCATAACCGACACTATCATGGTAGAGCCTTATATGATGCCCCAACTATCTCACTCAAGTGGGCAGAGTCGTCCCAGGCTTGCCAAGAAAAGGATGTGCATTATGTGATATCACGAAAGAGGGGATCCATTAACATTGTAATGTATCATCATGAACCGACGGTGGCACGTAGTTATGAGACACCGGCGCAGTCCTTTAAACGTCAGGATACTCAGTGCTAGACACTGCTCCTAAAAACATGCACATTAGGCTCGTATGTAAATCATAAACATCATTCATAAGATTCATGGCCAAATAGACATTAACATCATTGATCCCCACTTGTATACATGTTTAGCCATGAATCAAGGGCCCATTAATTGGCCAACGTCAAAAATTGATAAATCATGAAAATCTATATCATAAATCATTCTTGAACATGCAAGCTGATCTTGGGCAGAATTATATGCCCAAGTGATACTCAAATGCTTCATTTTGTCTTGTTTACCCATCGATATTTGTGCATTCTCAAGTAATTTGTAGTTAAAATGTGAATTTATACTAACCAACATGATTAGCGTTGTTTTGCAGGAAAAATGTAATTTTATGAAGCTAAGATGCATGTTGGGAGA
>JACEIK010015737.1:0-17730 GCA_018107945.1 Datura stramonium | reverse complement strand
GTGAGGATACATGGGTTGCATTGCATTCTTCCAACATTATGTATAAACAACATTAGTGATAGCTCGATTGTATGTTAATAATTGAATGTCATCTCTAGATTCCTTTGTGTCAAGGTTTGTGGTTGCATTTGTGCATAGCAAGCTTGGTTTTGAATGGAGAAGGGGTCAGTACTTGATAAGTGTTCATGTGTGCACTTTTGCTGTTTTGGCTGTAGGTCTTCTATTTTACTTTCTAGTTATGTGTCGTGTTAGAGTTGTGTTTTATTTGCCTAAGGATATGCAAAAGTCTTAAGTTGAGGATATTGATGTGTTGTGTGTTTACAACACTTTCGAAGCTTAAAACTTAGAAAAATGCTCGGTCTTAGGTATGTTTTACGGATATGAGGTTCTTTTACTTTGTGTTTAGGAAAATCATGTTTCAGAGTTGAATTCTAAAAAAAGGAGAAAAAAGTATAGCAAATGGGCCAAGTGCAGTTCTCTGTACGAGCCGTACCTTGGAGGTACGAGCTGTGTCTTGCATGCTTGATGAAATCCAGAGGATATGCATAAGTGTTGGGGCCAAGTAAAACTCTTGGTACGAGTCGTACAATCATGGTACGAGCCATACCAAGGAGTCTTGGAAAGAGTCAAAAGCTTGCACTTGCCTGAGTTCCTGGTACGAATGGATTGCACGGGTCTTGAGAGCATCATATGAACCATTCCAAGGAGCTGTAGTGAACTCCAGTGAGCATGTCAAGTTGGCAGATCCCAAGGTATAAATAGAGACCACGAGTCGTAATATCAATGTATGAACTGCACCATCATACATGGGAAACTTTGGAGGATGCCAGACTTCACAAGATCAGACCACGACAGAAAACATATGACTCGTTGTGTCATTGTATGAGTCATATCAACTCTCTGGACTTAACTAATTTTCAAGACTGCAGTGAATTTTACGAATGGTAACCATGACTCGTAGCTTCATGTTACGACTCATAGGTTAGATCGGCTAGAGTTCCCCTGTAATTTAGGAAAGGTTTTCAATTATTTATATAAGTACTTTTTAGGTTATTTTCCTGAAGCGACCGATTCATTAGTGTAATTGTTATTTTTGGTTTTCCTTACACTACTTGGAATCAAATGCACGAATTATTCTTCAGATTTCTTTCATTGTTCTTGAATTGATCATACTTTGATTGTGCAATAATCAAGAAGGCTTTTCTTGAATCATCATTATAAGTTGTTAATTATATTTTCTTCCATGAAATCTAATTCTTTTCTTTCAATCATGAATAGCTAAAAACCTCCACAACTAGAGTTATGGGAGCCATGAAGAATTAACCAACTAGGGTTAAAATAAGGTGATTCTAAGCCAATACAAATGCTTGTAATGCTCATCTCTTCATCATAAACATTTGTTAATGATGCGCAACGTTAGGACTTTTCCATATTCTCTACTTTCTTGAACCTAGAAATGTAGAGATTAGGAAAGAGAAGAATAACAAATCCTTGAACTTTAAGTTTCATTGAATAACTTTAGTTGCGGTCGCAAGATATTTAATTTGGAATAATTGATAAAGGTTAAAGTGAAAACACTCAAGATACCTAATCCGATGATCTAGTATAGTCATCCAATAGGGACGAATCAGTCATTTAAATGAATCTATGTTATTAGTTCTGCAGGCTAAGTATTAGAATAGATCACTAGTTTAATAACCCGAAGTTGTTATGAATCCATTGGGAACAATTCCCTAGTTAATTGCATAAACTTGATCACAACAACAATTTACTACCCTGTTACTTGATTCTTTCTTTAAAACCCCATTAGGAAATAACTTTGCTAAAAGCATAAATGCTAGCGTTATTATGCATCCTAAACATATGCTCTATGGAGTCGTCCCTTACCTAGTTGGGTTCTTTATTGTCGATGTCCGCATCATACATCTACAGGGGTGTGATTTGAGCGTTATCAAAAAATGTACACCCTTAACTTAAGAGTTGCATATCCTCAGGCAAACAAAACACAACTCTAACACGACCATTAAATAGAAAGTAAAGTAGAAAATCGACAGCCAAAACATCAAAATTGCACACATGAGCATTTATCATATACTGATCCCTTCTCCGTTCAAAACCAAGCTAGCTATGCATACACGCAACCACAAACCACCACACAAAGGGATCTAGAGATGGCATTCAATTATTAACATACAACTGAGCTATCACTAATGATGTTTACATAGAATGTTGGTAGAAGGCAATGCAACCCGTGTACCCTGACAACAAATGTAACACCCCAAAAGTTCCTTAGACCAAACCCCGACATGGAATGAAAAAATAGAAAATTTTGTCTCAGAATGACTCAATAGTGAGTCATTATCACTAACAATAACCCGTTGTCTAAGTTGTTTTCAGCCCTATAGTTTTCATTCCTCAGACTAAGGGGTGATACAACGACCCATTGCTAGACGTAATAGGTCATCATTCAGCCTGTTCTTGCAATACCCAAAAACTTAACAAATTTTTCTTTCAAACAATGAGCCAGATGACAAGTCATTGTGGAAAAACAACTAGTCCTAGGGAGTTGTTAGAGGAAACCTAGAAAATGCTAGAGTTTCCCCAATGACAATAGATAGAAACAATGACCCATTGTTTCAGATAATGGGTCATTCTGTATGTCCATTGGGAGAAGTTCAGAAGTTGTTCAAAATCCATCCTATGACTACGACTAGATACAACGACCCATTGTTATATATAACGAATCATCCTGTGCGTCCGTTGGTTAAATTCTAGAAACTGACTTCCTAGGCCAGAACCAATGATTGGTTCCAACGAGATGTGGCCACAACCAATAACTCATTGTGAGGCCTGTTGGATCTGGACAATCAGATTTTTAAATAGTTACACAGGGGAAATTTCATAAAATTTTAAGCTCCTAGCTCATTAACTATGTCACGCCTCATGTCTATACCCTGGACAGAACATAGTACTTGAAGCCACAAGTGACCTCAAGTCAACCCCTGGTCTATGATACACTAGCATTCTGAGTAAACATAATGGCGGAAGCTTTAAAATAATAAAATACGACATACCTAAAATTATGTTTGAATCCCAAAGATTAAAATAGCTGAACAATACTGATAGATTGAAAACCACGTCTCTGTCTGAAAGCCATCTAACTAAGGAGTTGATGGGACAAGCCCCAAAATAACTCTAAGTCTAACTGAAAATAATAAAGGGAACTAAAATAAATGAAATAACGTCCTCGAAAGAGGAGGACTCACACTACTACCGCTGAGGGAGAGATCTGAAGGAAATTGGCTAACGGCGCTGGGTCTGAGAACTTGCGACTGTATCATGAAACTATGCAACATAAAAGTATGCGTCATTACTTTGAATGTACTAATTAAGAAGGGGAAAACATCACTGAATATAAAAGACTGAAATGAAAATGACATGCAATGACCAACTAATATACTGAACTGAAATAAATGAAGTAAACTGAGATGGTCAAGATGACCCAGTCTGGTGGTCAAAGACATGCCCTAAGTCTGAAGTACTGTGTTTCAGATACTACACTAAACTGATCTGACTGAACTGAGCTGACTAGTGGGAGAGTCTGTAACTGACATATAATCACGTGAGTTAGACGTGGAGTCCGATGTATACGCCCCACTGGTAGGACCCAATATACCTTGCCAGGGTATAGAGGCATGAACTAGGTGATCACAAAAGTCTGGGGCCAATCAGGCCAATAAGTATTGTAACCTATGCTGGCAACGTAGTTCTGGGAACCTCGGTCCTCTCGGTGCTAAGTCCTGCTCCCACTGGAATACCTAACTTAACACTAAGCTGATAGCTCGAAACTATGGTCCAAGACTAGTCAGGGATATATAGTTGAAGGTACCTTGAGATTCTTATCAGACCATATTCTGAAACTTGGTTCTAGACTGGTCAGAGCTGCTTATCTAGAAGCGTCATAACCGTCTAAGAAAAAACTGTAATCTGCCTGGGGTCCTAGGGCTAGTCAGAGCTTTCTATCTAAGGTGTCATGACCGCCTAGTGGACCAATAAGACTGAGTTCTGAGTCTGATTCTGCTAATTGGGAGGTATCACAGACACCTCAAGGATTTCTATAGTCAAACTGATCAGTTGAGAAATTCTGAATAGCACTGAGGAAATTCTACGTTCTAACTGAATTGAACTAGTAAGAAGCTAACAGAGTATTCAACTTATTCCGACAACACGGGAATCCACAACAAGGAAAAAATTTCAACAAATAAGGAAAATCTCATTTGATAAGCAGTAAATAGTTTTATCATTCGTACCAGGGCTAAAATCTTTCTTATCAGGGGAATAATTAGTCAACATCTAAACAATAAGGAATACTAGAAAATCAGCCCAAATCCCCTTCACAAACCATGAGGAATTTAATACATAAATATGTTTAATTTGAAAACTCAAGGCTTAAATTCACTTTTGCAGGAACATCAACAATTTGGTCAAGAACTGATGGAGATTATATCAACAATAAGCGTGGATATCATTCTCTGTGAAATCAATGAAAACAAACATGTAATCTCCTTGTACTCGAAAGATCAGGACTAAGATTGATAGAGAAATTATAAGAGTTTTGGGGAACACAAGGAAAGAACTATTCCCTTGTTGAATTCCCACATACTTGACTAAACATTTCCCGAAGAAGAAAACTCAAACTGCTACAATGGAGGAAAACCCTAAGCTTGCTTGAGAGTTTCTTGAGAGGAGAGCTTAAGATGTTTGTTCTGAATATTGAGTGGGAATGAGGGAGGAACCATTTTGTCCCTCTATATCCCCTCAAAATTTCCCAAAATGACCTAGTTTAGGATATAGGAGGTTAGAAATTTACAAAAAAATTCCTGGACTAAAACCTGAAATCGGGTCGAGGGGGTTACCACAAGGGACCTAACAAGTCATTACCCTAGGCCACTACTCGTGGCATCACCCGTTAAGTACATTTCCTATCAGTCATCTAGCGCTGGTAACGAATGACTTCATGACTCGTTGCTGGTGACCACGAGTAGCGGTCACCATTTGTTAGGTACACTGCCTCACTCTCAAAAAATTCTGCCCTAGCTGATCACGACTCACCT
This sequence comes from Datura stramonium, assembly GCA_018107945.1. Classification (NCBI taxonomy): domain Eukaryota; kingdom Viridiplantae; phylum Streptophyta; class Magnoliopsida; order Solanales; family Solanaceae; genus Datura; species Datura stramonium. The sequence goes on along the minus strand of JACEIK010015737.1, from coordinate 12,616 downwards.
GACTACTCGTGGTGACTGACCACAAATCGTGGGGTTCTTTCTTCAAGTACACTGCCTCCACCTCTCTATACTTCCATTTTCCCCTCCCCACGACTGACCTAACGAAACGTGGGGACTAACCACGACTCGTTAGGTCATCCGTAGGGTATCCTTTTCTCAAAACTTAAAACTTCCTCACTTGGCATCCCCATGAGTCACCTCACGACTCGTGGGCACCTCCAACGGGTCACTTAACGACACATTCTGTGACTAGTGCCAGATTTTCTTCCAGTTTTCTGCAAATTTTCCCTTTTTGAGTCATGGGTCTAATCTTTAAGTTTCCAGGGCATTACAATATATGCCCTTTAGGAACATTCTTCCTCGAATGTTTGAAAACACACAGGAAAGCAGAGAAAAACAATCATAATTTTTCAAATACTGCTCATTTAACTCCAAAACTGACAGAATGACTACCTCCATTTCAAAATACACAACTGAACTGAATTCATGTTTCATACATACATCCAAGATAATAAAGGAAGCTTAAACACATGGATTGAACCCAACAACTGAATTGGTTCCTAAGGCAAAACTAATGTTACGCTGTAACAAAGTCAGTAGAGAACAAGTGTGGGTATTTTGCCATCATATCTGCTTCAGTCTCCCATGTAGCTTCCTCAACTTGCTGATTTCTCCATAAGACCTTGACTAAGGCTATTTCCTTTTTCCTTAGCTTACGAGCTTGAAGATCAAGGATCTGGATTGGGACCTCCTCATATAAGAGACTATCCTTTATTTCTACACTTTCCAATGGCATAACTGAAGTTGGATCTCCGATGCACTTCTTCAAAAGTGACACATGGAATATAGGGTGCACAACTGCTAATTTTGAAGGTAATTCTAGCTCATAGGCTACATTTCCAATACGCCTCAAAATTCTATAGGGTCCTATATACCTGGTACTTAATTTGCCTTTCTTCCCAAACCTCATCACCCCCTTTATGTGTGAAATTTTCAAATAAACCCAGTCATTAACTGCAAACTTCAACTCTCTTCTCCGTACATAACTAGAGTGTAACCAATCCATGCTAAGCATAAGGTTAAAACGACCATGTATAATTCTACGAGATCAGTTAGAATAACTTTATTCAAGATCAAGAATGGACAGTTTCTATACACCCGGTTGGCTCTAACTGACTCGCCAACAGGGGTGGAGACTATGAATGGTTCTGAGAGGACCTCTGGATTGATATTGAACTTGACTGCTACGTAGGGCGTCATGAATGAAAGGGTGGCTCCTGGATCTAAGAGGGCATACACGTCCAGATGAAAGAGGCGTAACATACCCGTGACTACGTCAGGTGAGCTCTCCTAATCCTTCACTTTCGGAATTAAGGACAATTCTTCTCTATTTAGTACCACTACACCCCATCCTCGGAGTCTAGAAAAATGAATTCCTAGGATTGCCAACATATAAACATCTCGAACCAATTCCTTCCTATTCCCTTCAATATGAGCCAAACTCCCCATGGAGCGTCAACTAAGGGCATCAGACACTACATTAAACTTTTCTGGGTGATATAGGATATCAACATCGTAGTCTTTAAGCAACTTGAGCCACTTTTTCTATATGATATTCAACTCCTTCTACTTGAAGATGTACTGCGGACATTTGTGGTCTTTGAAGATGTCTATATGGACCCCACACAACTAATGACGCCACATCTTTAGCATAAATATCACTGCCTACAATGCGAGATCATGTTTCGGGTTGTTCTTCTCATAAATTTTAAACTATCTAGATCAGAAGCAATTACCTTACCCTTCTGTATCAATACACACCCGAGTCCGATCCCTGAAGCATAACAATAATCACGAACCCATCATTTCCCTCCAACAAAGTCAGCATCAGAGTTATACTCAATCGGGTTTTCAACTCCTGAAAGCTCTTCTCATAAGCCTCTGACTACTGGAACTTAGTCTTCTCTTGGGTCAGCTTGGTCAGTGGAGTGGATACAGAGGAGAACTCCTTTACAAACTTCCAATAACCTGCCAACCCTAGAAAATTTTTGATCTCTGTAGGAGTTGTGGGCCTTGGCCAATTCTTTGCCCATTAGATATTTGGAGGATCAACGTTGATGCCTTCACCTGATACCATGTGGCCCAAGAAAGTCACTGAGTCTAGCCAAAACTCATACTTGGAGAACTTAGCATACAACCGGTGACCCTTAGTGTCTACAACACAATTTTGAGGTGATCTGCAAGGTCACCCTTACTCCTAGAGCACACCAATATGTCATCAATGAACACTATAATGAACAAGTCAAAATATGGCTCAAACACTCTATTCATGAGATAGATAAAGGTTGTTGGCCTATTTTTCTACCCAAAGGACATAATGAGGAATTTCTAGTGCCCATATCAAGTCTTGAACACCATATTTACAATATCCTCTTCTCTAACCCTCAATTGATGATATTCTAATCTAACGTCCATCTTGGAGAAAAACTTTGCTCCCTAAATCTTGTCAAACAAATCATCGATTTTGGGTACATGATACTTGTTCTTTATGGTGACCTTATTCAACTGGCGGTAGTCGATACACATTCACAAGGAACCATCCTTATTTTGGACAAATATGACCAGTGTACCTCATGGTGAGGTGCTAGGTAAAATAAATCCTTTATCAAGAAGGTCCTTCAATTGCATCTTTAACTCCATTAGTTTTCTTGGGCCATTTTTTACAAAGGAATGGAAATATACTTCATTCTTGGATAACAACAATCATTGTCAATCTCCCTCTCGGAGGGGGTGGGGATCCATGACAACTCATCGGAAAAACCTATGAGAACTGACTAAAAATTAGTACTGACTGAAAGTTCGCCACCTTAGCATCGGTGTCACTCACCCTGACTAGGTGGTATAGAAAACACTTAGAAATCAACTTTCCATCCTTAAGATAGGAAATAAACCTACCCTTTGGCACTACGACATTACCCTTCCACTCAAGCCTCGGCTCATTAGGGAAATGGAATGTAACCACCTTGATGTGATTATCCAGTATGGCATAACAGGAGGACAACAAGTCCATACCCATGATGATGTGAAACTCGGCCATCTTCAACTGAACAAGGTTGGCTCTGGTGCTTTGGTGGCACATTGTGATCACATAATCTCTTTACACACTTTTTGCAACTACTGACTTACTGACTGGGTTAGACACTAGAAAAGGTTCATGAACTCGTTCAGTCTAACCCAAACCTCCAAGAAATATAAGGTGTCACATATGATATAGTGGATCAAGGATCTATAAGATCAAAGACTGTTATTATACTTGTGGCAATATCTGGAGATGTCTCTAGATCCTAGCGCCTGCTAGAGAATAGAGGCAGTTCTGCCTATCGCCTCTACCCGCACCTTACCCCTATTGCGCTTGAGTAACATGAAGAGAGGCTAGAGCTGTATCATGGGACTTGGCTAGATTACCCCCAACCCTCTGGCCTGCATTAGCGAAGTTACTTTGGAAGTGGCCTTATCGCCCACATCCAAAGCATCTAGTCATCCCCAATCAACACTCTTCTGGGTGCCTTCTCTCCCAGTTACTGCATGGTGGAGGACATGGGATACTCTGAGTCCCACTAGCTTGCAATTGGTACCCTTAAGCTTTGTAACCCTGACCCTGACTAGACTGACCTTGCGAATCACGCCTGGGCCTATAAGAAAATACCAACTTGCAGCTACCCTCCCTGTAACTACTATAATGTCCAGATGACCTGACCTTTTTTCCCTTGCATTGCTCTGTATCCAGTATGTTTTCCAACTTCAAGTCCTTGGTCTACTTGGTGTAGACCATAAGCGTAGATATTTCCATGTCCGCATGGAAAAATGCCACCTTACATTCCCCTTACAAGTGCTTCCTCAGAATGTACACAAACCGACGCATCTTGGCTTTCATGGTGGAGCCCATTTCTAGAGAAAATCAAGATAACTGAGTTAACTGAGGCTGTACTCCCTCACAGTCAAGCTGCCCTGCCTGAGTTCATGAACTATATTCCTTGGCCTCCCTTAGCTCTAGGGGTAGAAATTGGTCCATGAAAGCTTTCATAAAGCTATCCTACACTGTTGGGGCTACATCTTCCCCCCGAGATATCTCCCACTGCTCGTACCAAGTGTTAGTGATGTTCCATGGATTCACAACATGTTTGACACTTAAAACAGCTTGTTCTTAGGTGTGTTTATACGGATATTAGGTGTTTTTACCTTATCTTTTAGGAAATGAGGTATGGGTGTTGGATTAAGGAAAAGGAGATGAAACCGAGTACAAAATGAATTGTTGTAGGTCTCAATATGAGCCATACCTGACACCTGTGACTGAACTTCAGAGAAAATGCTCAAGTGTAGAGCCAACATACAACTGACAGTATGAGCTGTCCATCCGTGTACTGCTGTACTAAATGCCTGTAACTTGAGATCCAGAAGATGAGCACTTGCTGAAACTAGTGGTATGAGTGGAAGCCACGAGTCATGATGGTAAGGTACTGGTCACACTTATAGACTCGTGGTAAGATTTAGAGAGTTAGGTACTTGGCAGATTCGGGGCACAGAATGATTGTACGAGTCGTACTAGTATGGTAAACAGTGACAAGGACCTGTAAGAGGAACAACAGATAAGGAAAGTTTCAAAAGTTCAAACTACAAAAAGCTCCTATGACTCGTAGTATCATTATACAAGTCTTGCCAACTTCCAATAGCTGAGATGACAAAAGCTGCAGACTTGTGCTACGAAAGCTCCCTACGACTCGTAGCATCATTCTATGACTCGTAGGATGCCTTGACAGCAGAATCCCTGTTAAATTAGAAAAGGATTTTATTAATTGTATAAATACTTTTAGGTTATTTTCCTTAACAAATTTTGATACTTTTCAATTGTAATCATAGTTTTGGGTTTCCTAACTTCTTGGAGAGCAAATACTCGACCACTTTGATAGAGTTCATCATTATTCTTGGATTTTTGACAAGTTAATTGTGCAATTGATTTTGGGGTTCTTGTTTCATTAATATTGTAATATATTTTCTTCTATGAAATCTAATTTTATTCTTGAAATCACGAATAGCTAGACCCTTCACAACTAGGGTTGTAGGGACCACGGTGGAATAACAAACTAGGGTTAACACAAAGTGATTCTGGACCTATATGAATGCTTGTATTGTTATTTTCTTCACATTTAATGTTTATTAACGGTGCAGAACATTAGGAATAACTCGAATTTTCTTCTTGCTTTAACCTAGAGAAATAGATATTAGGAAAAGAAAAGAACAACAAACCCTTGTAATTGAGTTTCATTGAATAGCTTGAGTTGCGATCGCAGGAGAGTTAGTTTGGAACTACTGATAAAGGCTAAAGAGAAATCACTCATGAGACCTAACCGGGAGATTGAGTAGAGTCATCTAATAGGGACGAATCAGTCATTTAGATGAACATAATTTATCAATTCCAAAGGCTAAGTATTTGGATAGATCGCGAGTTTAATAATCCGACCTAGTTAGGAAGCCATGGGGAACACTTCCCTAGTTGATTACATAACTATTAATCACAAATCTAGGCATCGCGGAGCACTGCCNCTTTTAGGAAATAATTGAAATAAAAGTTTGAATACTAGCATTAATCTATATCTTTACCATGTTCCCTGTGGGATCGAACGTAACCTTAGATCGGTTCTTTATTGGAAGCGTCTACATTATACTTCTTTAGGGGTGTAATTTAAGAATTATCAGTTTGCAACACCCTTCAACTAATAAGATGCGACTAAACACCCTATGTCTCACTGACATGCATGACCCAATGAAATTTCTAAATCTCATCTATAATGTCTTGAAGGTCCACCTTTTCCCTGGACCCTATGAAAATTGGAGGGCTCATACTGAGGAATTCCTAGATGCGGGAAGTGTTAGCCTAATTTTGGGTTCTAGTATGGGCAAGAGTTGGTTACGGACTCTAGGACTGAGCTGTAGCTAGTCGGGTGAGCATTTGAATTGCTCCCCTAAACTCGGCGAATGAGGAGTGTGGCTGCTAAGAAGAGGATTCTAGATTTTCCACTGGGTCTACTATTGGGGAAGGAGATGATGGCCTAACTAGGTGGCCGGCAGAATGTCTTGGGACCTAGTTAACATTCCTTGGGCCCGAGGCAGCTAACTAGCCTCTATTTCTACTGATACATTGGCATTGGTACTGGCCCCCTGTCTGGCTATGGACTTTCTTTGTGGAGCCATTCTTAGATCGATAGGTGAAATTCATAATGACACACGAGTTATATTAAGGTCTTAGAGCTCATTTTATAACATGATCTAGAAGAGAAGAGAAGAGTAGAATTTCATAAATGTCCTACAGCCTCCCAATTATAAGTATGGCGTGCTACACACTCATAAGTAGGATTCTACTAGACACAACATCATAGACTCTCTGGGACAACACCAACCAAGGGATCTGATACCATGTGTGTCTCACCCTAACCTAGGGCTTAAGTGGGACCAGCACCCAAAGACATCTCTAGCCCAAGCGTACCGCTGAAACTGGAATGAAACTGAGAGCCAACATCTAAACATGAATAAAATACTGAACACATAATTAAATATTAAAGTCGAGCATGGGGAAAGATAGAATTTTGTATAATAAAATATTTTTTCATACAAAAAAGGACCCTTTGGTCAAAATAGAGTTTAAAAAATGGAGGACACTTCAGCAATTCATCTAAGAAGCCTTTATTGACTAAAGTATCAGAATTGACAAGGACAAGTTTCCTAACATGACCTGTATCAAAACTAGACTTTCACTGAGGACCGCATAACCCAAGAGAGAGGATATGGCTCACCAAAGGCTAAACTGAGCTGGGCCTACTAGGCGACATGTTTGAGAGTGTTTGTATCTGAGACTGTATTACAAAATAATGTAGCGCCCCCAGTAAGGAATGTCATTAGTACATGGTATCGTACCGTACATAAGATGAAAAAGTTAACTGAAACACAAGAAACTGAGGAGTAGAGAGATAAACTATGCATGGAAGATAATCATATTAAAACCATGTAAAGTAATCGGGAGGGTTCTAAAAAACACATGTAATTTCCCTTTTAAAATTTGCAGCTAAAAATACTAATATTGTAGTACTATATGAAAATAGTATAGAGCTCGTGGCATAATTGACAGAGTACACTATGTAAACATGGAATCTGATTCCTATGATCGGACTAACTAAGTCACCACAGTATCTTTCCGGATGGGGAGCCTGAACTAACTTGCTAGAAAGATTTCTTAAAACATCCTCTATGAGGGTATAAATTTGGGGAGGCGCTTGGCCTAACGGTACACTCCATTATTAATCGACAGATGTAGTTTATGACACTTGCCCTTGGAATATTCGTGCCATCTCAGTCAATTACTAATTCTACTTTTGAAAATAGTAATACTATAATATAGTCCTTTGGCTCATAATTCGACTGAATACTATTATGAAAGATTGGTCTTATCTAAAGGCTTCTAGTTTTGAAAGCATGACTTTTCTTGAAGGCCTTTATTTAGACCTTGGGCTTAAAATATTTTCACACACAAACATATATATATGTGTGTGTGTGTGTGTGCACGCATGTGTGTGTATGTGTGTGTCTATGTGTGTATGTATGTATGTATGTGTACACATACACACACACACAGATAGGTGCACTCGTTAAAATAAGAAGCTTAACAACTCATAAAATCATGCTTAAAATTTCATGTGCTCAATTCAAGTAATCATAGGTATGGATTTGGCCAACATATGACAATGATTCCTTCTTATGATAGATATGGGTAGACTTGGCTAAATATATAATGTTTATCTCAAACATTTCATAGAAATTCCACATATTTAACTCATAATGGCGAAATAGTCATTGTTAGAATTTACATGAATATTCATTAAACTTCCTCAAATCCATACATGAGCTAGGTTTAATATGAATCATGCTAAATATGTACCGTTTCCAAAGTTTTAGGTATTGAATCATGAAAATAAGGGACAATACTTCAAAACATCTAGTAGAACTTGCATGAAAGTAGCAATGAATAAATAGTGGGAAGAACATCATATCTCATATTTTTAGGGTTTCTTACATACCTTAATACTCTTAGAAGCAAGAAGAATCACTAATGAAAACTTGAGAGGTCGGGTTTTTGGACGTGCTTGATCTAAAAATGGGTTTTCTTGAAACCCTAGAGAAAGAGAAGCTAGGAATTCACAAATCTAAGCTTGCATGCAATTAGAAATCATGAGAGAAGCTTAGAGATCTTACCTTGGACTTAGGAGGGCCTAGAGGAAAAAGAGAGCTATTTTACAAGTTGAAGGTGAAGAAAATGACTATCCAGTTAAGTGGGTCTATTTATAGGCGGAGAGAGAAAATTACAACTTATGGTACCTAGGCCGCAGACATGAACCATGGATTTGTAACACTCCAAAAGTTTCTACGATCAGACCCGAAGGTTAAACCAGAGAAAAGAAGGAAAATTTCACCAGAGTCACAGGACGACTCAAGGGATGAGTCATTGTAGGGAACAATGACGCTTTGTGTCCCTCATGGTAAGTCCCCAATTAGGATTCTCAGCAAACAACAAGCCTAGAAATAACTCCTTGAACATCCAATGGGTCATCCTGGGTGGTTGTTGAATGAAGTTCAGAAAAGGCCTAGATCTAAGTCAGTGACAACAAAGAGTGCAATGACTCATGGTGGCGAGTAACGACCTGTGGTAATGGTCCGTTGGAAGGACATTAGAAGCTATTATAGGGTGGCCGAGGTAATGAAGAGAGGATATGATGAGTCATTGCTTAAAGTAATGACCCGTCCTGTCTGTTCATTGGTTGGAGAACCAGAAGAGTAACATGATTACCCCTGGAAGCAATGGATGGAGTGACGAGTCATTGTTTTGTACGATGACTCATCCTGATCGATCGTTGGTCAGAATTTCAGTAGAGTACCCTAAGTGCTTCAGATACAATGGATGATTCAACAACCATCATATCCTACAATGACCCGTTGGAGTGGCTGTTGTAGCCAGCAGACAGTTTTTTATATGAATTCTCAGGGATAGTTTTGTAAATAGGATAGCTCCTAATTTCCTAATGACGTCATTTTAAGCCCTGGAAGGAGTATTTTAAGAGGGTTTAGCCTATCCTAAGTCATTAGACTCTCATGCATGCAGTGTATTGAGATTCCCTCTCAAGATCAAGCTAGAATTCTCCCCAATTTGTTCCCCAATTCTCTTGTGCTTTCAAGGCTAGTCTGGAAATCAGTTTACCCAGGTATGTAGGAATATGAATAGGGGATTTCTTCCACCCTCATCCCCAAGCCTCTTCTCAAATTCATGAATTCAAGTTCTTAATCAAGTGTATTGATTCCTAAGGTTTAACCCAATTCTATAAAATACCTATGCTATGTTTATGGGTCTAATCCCCTCATGTTCTAAAGTATGTTTTAAGTCTAACGGGCAGGGTTTATCCTAAATTTGATTATAATTTATGATTTCAAGTCATTAGAAATTTATGTCCTATTATGCAAGTTTTTAAGAAATTCAAGCTTATGATCCATGATTTCAAGTATGATGAGATACCTAGTATGCATGAATGTTAATGAACTCTCCACTTATAATTCCATGATTATGATTTATGAAGCCTATTTTATGTATGCATGATTTTATGATCTGAGGAAATCTCATGCAAGTTTAGTATGTTTTTATGATTTAGCCAAGACTAATAAGTTAAGCTTATCATATGGTTTGGAGTCAAGACTCCGCATACAAGTTATGATATGTTTGGAGCCAAGACTCACAATGTTTAGATTTCAAGTTACGTATGAGATTATGATTTCAACTTTGGCTGAAAAATGTTGTGAGCACTATGAATGTTTTTGGGCATAATATCTAGCACCAAGTAGGCTTGGGGCTCGAGGGTCCCCGGTCACAGAACTACGCACCTACGTAGGTATGCACATATTTTTGGGACCTCTCAAGAGAGTTCCCCCCTAAGGGGATCAACTTGATATCGATATCATGGTAGAGCGTCCTTAGCCCTAACAAGGTTTTGGATGGCTCTGCCTACTTGAGTGTGATAGTTGGGGCATCACGTAAGCTCTATTGTGATGGTGTCAGTTATGATGAGTCTCCGATTTTTCCTCATAATTTTAGTTACTTATATTCTTACTTATGATGTTATGTTTTACTGCAAATTTGACCAAATGACCAGGTTATGAGCTTTTACTTACGATTTCAGCTATGACAAGTCATATGATTTCTATTTTTAAATCTTGGGTCGTTATGTTCAGTTATGATAACCAACTTATGATTATGTATATCTCAGATACAACTTTTAGCATGCAGTCCTTATGTCACGATACAAACATAGACCCCGCTCAGGACACGAGACAAGAACCATGAGAGGCTCCAAGTAGACCCATGGCATGAACATAACATCTATGCTCAACATTTTAAATGCGGAAAACCAGCATATAACATAGTGGAAGTATAAAAATATGATAACATCGTATAACTGAATACATAACACAAGTCTGAAGTTGGATATATACTATGTTTGATAAGCCTCTACTATTGACGAGTTGATGGGACAAGACCCCAACTAACCCACTAAAGTCTAAAACTGAAAATACTGAGTATAACTGAGGGCCCTCGAAAGATGAGTACTCACCAACTCTGACTAAGAGGTGCTAACACTGAAGATTTGGCTAGCGGAGGGACTGGACCTGAATGTTTGAGCGTGTATCATTAAACGATACAACATAGAGCATGTGGTTAGTACGTGGAATGTACTGAGTATGCAAGGTGAGTAAAAGTGCTAAGTAAGTAAAATCAGAGATCATGCATATCATAAAACTTTTCATCATAAGAGTCTGAGAGTAGGGTTTGCATGCTATTATCTGAAAACATGACTTAAACATAACAAAATATCACCATTGATTCGACTGACCCAAAGCTGAACTGTTATTCGTAAATAAAACTGAACATTGGGTCAAACTTGCTGAAAACATAATAACATGACTGATGAACATGCATATTTGAAATCACGGGGAACAATGGGAGACTCGTCATATATACGAAATTACCACGGTAGAGCTTACGTGGTCCCAGCTATTATACTCAAGTGGGCAGAGTTGTCCAAAGCCTTTCCAGGGCTAAGGACACTACCATGATATCAATATCAAGCTGAAGGCCCCTTGGGGGAAAGAGAAGCTCACAAGGAAGGTCCCAAATAATCTGAACATACCTACATTGGCACGTAGTTTTGAGGCATAGGGTTGACTTATCCTTAGCCTACTCGATGCTAGAAACTACTCCCAAAAACATGCATATGCTCTCCATCATTTTTCAACGAAGCTGACCATCGTCCAGTGAAGAAGATGAATCATTACATACATGCATAGTCTGAAATCATAACATGAGGAGCCTAGGGCTCAAATCATACCACAAACTGAAGAGAATGGGAGTCTAGACTCCAAAACCATATGGTAAGCTAATAACATGAAACTTAGATAAAACATGAAACATAATTGATCATAAGGGCTTTCCCAATACTTATACATGCTTGATATAGACTTGATCATTCAAAAACATGGATATAGAAATGGATAATTCGAAATCATACTTTCATCATAAACATCTCATCGTAACTAGAAGCATAGATCATAATCTCATCTATTCATGAACTTCCATAGATAGGCATCTTATTTGTAAAACTTTAAAATCATAATTTGTATTTGAAAATATTATAAAACATGCCCATAAATCATAATTCAACATTAGAAACATGCATATAGAATACCCATAATAGATACTTAGAAAATTCACAAGTTAGGTTAAAACCCCAAAGATTCATCAACCTAGAAATCACATGAAATTTGAAGAGGGATTGGGCATGTGAGTGGATTGATACACCCATTCATAACCCTACATACCTGGGTGAATCTAATTACACAACCAACTTGAATGCCTAAATGAATTTGGGGAAGAACTTGATGAATCTAAGCTTGATTACCCTTAGAAACTTCTAGGTTTGCATGCATGGAAGGGAATAGGCTTAGAATGAGTTAAAACCTCTTAAAACACACCTATATGAGCTTAAAATGATGTAGTTTAGGTCTTAGGAACTTAGGAATTACGAAAAAGCCCTTAATAATTTCGTAGGAAAATACACACTGCCAGTCCAAACGAAGGACTGGAAGATTCGTCCTCAACACCACGACTCATGGTATACTTCTCGTGGGAAACACTGAAATCATACCTCTGAGGGTCACCGCGAGGGACACCACGACTCGTGGTGTACCTAACGACTCGTGGTGACCAGGTCGTGCCCCTCACTGCCCAAATTTCCACTTCATGTCGCCCTCTGGACATGAGTGACTTGATGACTCGTGGCCTCACCCGTGGTCATCCCCAAATACAAAAATCCAACCAAGTCCACCCTCCTCTCAACGAGTCACTAAACGACTTGTGGTGTGTTCGTCCGTCTGGATGACTACACGCAAGTGCACATGGTCGAACAAGTAGTAAAATGGCTCAAGTAAGCCAAGTATCGATCCCACAGGGACTGGACTACGGTATCAA
>JACEIK010015736.1:0-17735 GCA_018107945.1 Datura stramonium | reverse complement strand
CAGAGGCAGTCACAATAGCAACAACAACACACGGCAACATCAACAACATTTAGCCGTTTTCTCAACTAGTTTTCACTAACTTTTGAGGGAGAAACAAGAGGGAAATTTTACCTTAGTTTTTATGTAATTATAACCCTCAATATGAAGTATAATTCAAGCAAAAGAAACAGCCAAAAAGCCTAAGGAAAATGAGAAAAAGTCAGCTAACAAACATCCATTGGCAGCTCACTTAGCTGCCAATTTCTAGATTTTCGCTTTGCAATTTGAGAGGTTTAAAAGGGGCAAAATCCCTACCTTTTCTCCTGATTTCAACACCTACCCAAAGATGGATATATAGGAATTCCAAATAGATTTTAAAACGCAGAAAAACTTCTTCAAAACCTTTCCAATACGAGCCCCAAAACAGCCCCTAACATACTTGGCAAAGTAATCTTAACTTATCTTGTGATTTTCTTGAACTTTGCTTGATGTTCCTCCTTGATTTTCTTTGTCCTAGCTGCTGGAATTGAGAGAGAAATGGAATCCTTGGTAAGCTGGTCGATTTAGATTTAGCTGAAAATGTTTTCTACAAGTGAAAAAGTAGATTTTAAGTAAATAGGGCGGTGGAGGCACTAGGGCGTCATGCCCGTGTCACCGCTCGTGATGCTTTGGTAAAATTCCTATAACTTATTATTCCGAACTTCGATTGACAAGCAGTTTGATGTTATGAAAACTAGACTCAAAGACCTTTAATTTGATAGGTCTGGGGCTTCTAATTCCTTATATATTTGGAGATATGAACGTTTAAAGTTGACCCTTACTTGTGAACTTTGCATACACTTTGTTTTTTTTTTTATCGTACACATTTCCCTTTTCATCTACGACCAATATACAACACGTACTTTCCTTAACCTAGCATAAAAACATCAAATAATCACAAAAAAATTTTGGGGTGTTATAATAGAGAGACATTTCACCGCATGACAAAGATCCTGAAAGAAGGGAACATTTCCTAAACGTCTCGCAGCCTCTTCTTCAAAAGTGTTGTGTGCTTCATACCCATGAAAAAGACTCTACCTAACACGTTTTTAGACACCTTAGGACACTTCAAAACCTAATGCTCTGATACCAAGGTTTTCATGACCCGAACATAGGCTAGACCGAGACAACGGACAAAGAACTCGAAGAGTACTCCAAGTCGAACCATGTCATGAACATAACATCTAACTCATTTAAATAAAATTGAAGATCAACATAATTAACATAGCGTATGTCTGAACATAACATAACTTCTAAATACATACATAAGTCTAAAGCTGAATACATTCTATGTCCACAAAACCTCTAATACTGACGAGTTCATAGGACAAAACCCAACTAACTCACTATAATATGAAAACTAAAATATAGAACATATCTGATAAGAAAGATCCTCAAAAGTTGACTAGTCACCAACTCTAGTTAGAAAGTACTAATGCGGGAAATTTGGCTAGGGGTGGGACTGGGTCTGGATATCGGAGCCTATATAATGAAAAAATACAACATAGAGTATGTTGTCAGTACATGGAATGTACCAAGTATGAGAGATAAGTAAAACCACTAAGTAAGTAAAAATCATAAATCATGAATATTATAAAACATAATCAAGATAAGATTCTGTTAGTAGGACTTGCATGCTATTTTCTGCAATCATGATCTGAACATAACTAAATATCATAACTGAATCGAATGACTCAAAGCTAAAAAATGATAATCATAAGTAAGATTGTAAATTGGGTCAAACCTACTGAAAACATAATATCATGACTAATGAACATGCATAACTAAAATCATGAGGAACAATGGAAGACTCGTCATATAACTGACATTACCACGATAGAGCTTACGTGGTCCCGACTATTACACTCAAGTGGGCAGAGCCGTCCAAAGCCTTGCCAGGGCTAAGGACGCAACCATGATATCGATATCAAGCTAAAGGCCCCTTCGGGGTAGGGGAAGCTCATAAGGGAGGTCCCGAATAATCTAAATATACTTATGTTGGCATGTTGTTCTGATGCATACGGTTGACTGATCCTTAGCCTACTCGGTGCTAGACACTACTCCAAAAACATTCATATGCTCTCCATCGTTTTTCAATGAAGCTGAACTATTGTTTAAAGATGAAGATAACTCGCAACATACATACATAAATATGAAATCATAACATGAGGAGACTTGGCTCAAACCATACCACATGCTAAAAATAGTGGGACTTGTAGACTCCAAAATCCTTGTGGTAATATAATAAATGAAATTTAGATAAGTCATGAAACATACTTGATCATATGGGCTTTCCCAATACTTAAACATTCTTGACATAGACTTAGTCATACGAAAAACATGAACATAAACATGGGTATTTTTAAATTATACTTTCTTCACAAACATCTCATCATGCTTGTATGCATACTTCATAGATCTCAACTTTCATTGAATTTCATGGATGGGCATCATCATGTTGAAAAATTGAAAGAATAATTTATAATTCAAAACATTATAAAAATCAGCCCATTAATCATAATTCAACATTGGAAACATGCTTAGATCATGCCCATGATTGATACTTAGGAAATTCACACAATGTGTAAAAACCCCATAGATTCATCAATTAGAATTTCCATGAATTGAGAGAGGATTGGGCATGGGTGTGAACTATTTCACCCATTCATAGCCTTGGATACCCGAAGAGATCTGATTTGACAAATTCCCGAATTGCCCAAAGAGAATTGAGGAAGAACTTTTAAGAGACTACGCTTGACCATCTATTAAACCTCTAAGCTTGCATGCATGAATTAGAATAGGCTTAGAATCTCTTAACCCTTTTTAAAACATACTATTTTGAGCTTAAAACGATGTATTTTAGGCCTTAGGAATATGGAAATTATTGAAAAGCCCTTAATAACATAGCAGGGAAAAACACAGTACCAGTCCCAACGAGGGACTGGATGACTCGTGGCTTAGACCACAACTCGTGGTCTGCCTTTCATGATCAACACTACCATATTTTATCTGAGGGTCACCATGAGCAACACCATGACTTGTGGTGACCAATTCGTCGTCCACACTGCCCAAATTTCCAATCCTCCAAGCACCCCTTGACCACGAATAACAAGGCGACTCATGGTGTTGACCAACACTCTTGGTCACATCCATGGCCACCTCAAATCCCAAATTTTGAACCAAGTCCAAACCTTTCCACACGAGTCTCTTCATGACTCGTGATGTTCCTGACGGGTCATGGAACGACTCATCTTCTGACCTAGTGCAGAAATTTCTATTTTCTCTGTTTCAACTCCCAGATCTGATCTTAGGGTTTTTGGGGTATTACAAAAATATAATATGATAAAATATGAACATAAGTAATTGAAAACATAAGGAACAATAGGAGACTCGTCATAACCGACACAATCACGATAGAGCTTAAATGATGCCCCAACTAACTTGCTCTAGTTGGCAGAGCCATCAAAAGCGTTGCCAGTGAAAAGAACGATAGAGGTGTGATATCACTGGTGTGCCCTCAAGCGGGGGAAGCACTCTATAGAGAGGTCCCAAATAAGAATATCCACCTATGGTGGTGTGTAGTTCATGAGACCAGGGTCCTCCAAATTCCAGGATTACTCATTGTTAGATGCTACTCCCAAAATATATATACAACTCATAATTATATTTTCAAAACATATCTTAAATCTAAATATGGTGAGATTGACTCCAAAACATCTCCTGACGGGAGTGACCACGAGTCATGGTCAGCCACCACGACCCATTAGGTTTAAAAGTGATCTTTTAAGCCTTGGATAAAATCGGGATAACATAATTAACTTTACATAGGATTGCCCAAATCATGAAATCATAAGTCTAAGAATTCATAATATTCATGCATACTTTGATAGTTCATCATACTAGAAATCATGGACTCATAAGCTTGAAATTCATAAATCATGCACAATAGGGCAGTATATTCATAAACTTGAAATCATGAATTAATAAGTAAATTCAGAGTCAAATCTGCCCTAGTATCCATAAATCATCAATTGAAACATGACAGAATTGACCTCACATAGATAGCACAGAAGGTAGCATTGAATTTGGTTAAACCCTAGAATTTCACAATTAAAAATTTTAGAAGTAGAAATCATGAATTTGGTCTTGAAAGTGCATGGGGATGGAAGATTTTTTCCCCATTCATAAACCTACATACCTAGATTATTGACTTGTAGACTTGCCTTGAAAAGCCCAAGAAGATTTTAAGAGGTTTGATGAAGAAGCCTAGCTTTGATCTTGAGAGAAAGTTCCAACTATCATTCTTTTGGAGAGGGTGAGGATTTAGGCTAGGTTAATCCCTTTTATATAACCTTTAGGGAGCCCAAAACGATTTCATTTAAGAGTTAAAAGCATAGGATTTTTCTAAAATACCCCCAAACTATATGAAAAGGACTCGAAACTGGCAAAAACAACGACAAAAAGGATGGGTCATTGTTTGATAGGACGAAGTGTACTGTGGTTCAATGTAAAGTATTGAATCACTAAAAAACACTTTTTAAAATGGGAGCTATGGTTGTTTTGAGGTTGACCCTTGTAAAAACTTATGTGAAAACTCAATCAGTAAGAAGGCTCTCAACTAAACTTTGTGCTAGAGGTTCCTAATGATATTAATTTGCATCCAATGCACTTCTTACACATAAGAATTAATATTAACACCTTTTTAAAATAAATTAATCATGCTCGGGTCTATCCACATACCTATAACGGTTCCAAACTTAGCCCAAAAGTTTAAGGTATTAAAATATCTCAACTAACGACTGAAACGACGATTAGTACCATCAGATTATGACTCATTCTAAGTATTTGTAGCTACTGACCCTCCCCTGAATAAATTCATTGAACTCCCTTCCTACGAACCTCCAGTACAGCTCGTACAACCCTGGTATGAGTCGTGGGATGCTGTCGTGGTTTCTCATGTTGCCTATGAATTACTCTCTAATCTTGATTCAATGACTCCAATCAACAACCTGTATAATTAAACAATGGTCCATACAATCCACTCATAGGTTCTAGGCCAAAATTTGTAAGTTCAATGGAACTAACCCAACGACCACATACAACCGCCTGTATGATGGAAGGACGAGTCATCATTTGACTCGTTGAATGGCCCTAGTGCCATTTTTTGCTTTTGTTCTACTATAAGTCTCGGGTCTGATCTAATGGGATTTTGGGGTGTTACATAAAGCATACATGGTATAATGCAGTTAACTTCTCCCCCGCCACACTTAATCTGTAGCACTCTTGTGAGTGCAAAAATAAGAAAGCATAAGTAAAAGAGTGAAAAAAGAACACCCTGGGCCACTAATCCTCATTGTTTTTAGGGGAAAAAGTAGCTTCCCTCATCTCAGAATCCTCTCAATCATCGTCTGACTGCAAATTAGAGTTGACTATAGCATGCTCCTCGTCGGTGGCATCATCATCATTAAAGAGCTCCTCAAATCCTGGCCTACCATTGAAGGGAGCTCTCGAATGCTCACTTAATGTGTACAAAATGTAGAGGTGCTGTAGCTGCTCCTATATCACTCCACTCATTCTCAACTGCAGTATTTGCATGATGTACGAGTTACTCAGAACATTATCAATGCGCGTATTGCTCTCATTGATAGACAACACATGACCATATATGCATTTGGGCTCCTTTGCTTTCATCACATCAAGCCCCTTCAAGTCATATGATGGTCTATAATCAACCACCTCCTCATCTATTTGTTGCTCCCCAAGAAATCAGGTCAAGAGACCCCCAAAATTAAATCTTTTCCATTCGTTCACCCTTGCTCTACTCAACACATCCTTAATTATTACAACAACATTAACTGGTCTTCCTGACTTCAAAGAAAACACAAGACACACCATCTCTCTTCTAACATAAGTCATGTTCTTCCCAGGAACCAAACAAGCACAAACAATTTTTAACAAAATTCTAGCTTCCCTACTCATATATGCATAACGAAAATACACGTAATAACCGTACTTTTAGTGGTGGGTCCACCTTGTGACCAAATTTGGCCCACTGAGAATATATATAATTACTCTATATGGGGTATCAAAATAAGGTCTTTGAAAGGATGTGGGTCAATGCTAGGTTAACCAAGAAATCATTTCAAATTAACAAGCGAAAAATTCACAATTTGCCGTGTATTTTTAACTTTGTTTGACTTCACCTAGGGATCCCAACTCGCCAAAATTTCCATCACCATAGTAAAATTACATTCACTAGATTCACTAAACACAAAGTCCAACCCAAGGGTATGCAATCTATCAACAATATGAGTAAATTAAAATGCCATGCTATCTCTATCAATAAATAATTCATGAGAATATTTTGACTCTTTGTACTTTTTGAAGCGCTTTTTACCTTCTTGTCTTTGACCCAACGGAGCCCATAAGGCCTTGGTGGTTGTGGTGGAATTCTTGCATCCTCATTGGGTTCTACTTCACCCACTCTAGACCTCTTGTTCTTGAACATGAAGAAGCCACACCCTTCCCCTTACTAGATTTTTGAGCCATTGTTGGTGAAATTTAAAGAAAATTCATGTATTTAGTGATTTAGATGAAGAAGTTTGGAGGAATCTATGAGAAAGAAATAATTTATGGAGATAATTTAGAGAGAATATAGGTTGTGTGACGCGCCAAGAATGAAAAGTGAGGATAAAAATGAGGTTTTTTTCTTTTAAAAGCACTCCATGGGTCGGGTTAACCAATTTTACCTATGAAATTTCATGCCTGAGACACTCCTCCATGACGTGGTGCTTCACACACTAGATTCCTTACACGTCGCGCCAATACATGCATCGCCAGGCCTATACGTCATGCCAGTCCATGCGCTATCAAGCCCGCGCGTCGTGCCTCTATATGCAGCGTAGGGCTGTTTTATTCCACTTTCCCCATTTTCAATTTCTATGAATAAATATTCCTTCATGGTTTACGACTTAATTCCTACACACTTGAACAAACACATCAACTCTAAAAAGATCAAAAATTAAATTATCTTAGGTTTCCTCTAAGTAGAGGTTTATTTAACATCGCGGTATGACACGGGTATCTTGATTACTCAAACTTCATCAATATACCTGTTGGGATCATGTACACAAGAAATGGCCCTCATTCCGATGGTTGGGAATGTATCACTAGGGGAACTGTCTTTTTTCCTCTAATTTAGTGCCATCAGATATACCCCACCTGTTGCTCTAATTTATTAATGGAGGTCGAATGTGAGTACACCAACTAGGTCAAGCTTGAAAGCTCACCCTTCATCTATTTGACTCCCACCTCAATGGATTCAATATTTTTTATCATATGACTTATCACATCCTCTAACCATGTTGTTCTAGAGTCATTCACAACAGGCTCTCTTGCTTTTGAAGTATCACACACTCCATTTCTATTATTATTGGGGACATCTCTATTCCCCTATTTACCTTGGTTTCCGATCTATAGCCCCAGACCTATCAAAATTGTTGTTTTCATAGTCGTTTCGACTTTGATTTCCTTATCCTTGACCCCAAGAATCTTGGTTATATCCTTGGGTGTTGGCCCAAAAATTCCCCTGATTATTCACAAAGTTTGCTTCCTCTTCCGCATTAGGATAGTGATCCTCATACCTGGGTCCCTTGTCTTATGCATTCACCGCATATACCCTCTGTGTATTTAGTGTGGTTAGGCATTTTGACATCAATTCCAAATAGGTCTTTAGATGGGAAATTTCTTTTTCCCGTTCTTCTTCCTTTTTCCACTGCACTGTTGTCATCCCTCGAGTACTGTTTATTGCAGTGGTCTCGGATTCTCTAATGAGCCATGCCCTATTGGTCTTCATCATCTTACCCAGTATTTTACTGGCATATACAAAAGTGTGGGCCATCATGGAACCCTTAGCTATCCCATCTACTACAGCTTTTTTTGAGGCACTCAGTGACCTATTGAATACTTCCAAAAGGATCTTCTTAGGAGGTATTGTGCCATGGTTTTTATGGCACTTTCAACCGTTAAAGCATAGAAAATGGGCTATGACTTGAGTGTTTTTATACAGATATGAGGTTCTTTCAATATCTTTGTAGGGAAATCATATTCGTGAGTAGGATTTTGGAAAAGAAGTGAAAATAGCAGAAAATGGTATCCTACAAGGCACAACACGAACCATACAATCTGGATACGAGTTGTAGCTAGTGCTTGTGGCGAAGAAGCAAAGAATGTACAAGTGTGGGACTTCAAAGTACGACAATATACAATGAGTCATGACAACATGGTACAACTCATACTACATGCTAGTGGTGATAAGCAGAGAACCAACCACTTGACATCCTCAAGGCACGAGTTTATAGCACGGATCATACCAGCAAGGTAATAATTTTAGTGAGGGTACGTTGTTTATAGATCAAAAATGCTAAGACTCAGAAATCCTAACCAAAGATAATGGATATGACTCATAGTAACCTATCAATAGTCATGCTAGGCACTAGTACTGGGAGAGATCAGAGGCTGTCATCAAAACTACGATTACATACGATGACTCATTGCACACTGTTATGACTTGTAGGTTATCTCGGTGTTGCAGTCCTTGTTAATTTAGGAAAGGATTTTTAATGATTGTACAAATACTTTACTTTTACTTTTACTTTTTATGTGGGAAATCGATACTTTACTCTTTTATTGTGTTTCTCGAGTTTATGAACATTACTAGGAGACCTAATTCATTTCTTCATTGTGTTCTTGACTTTGAAGATTAATTTTGAAATTGATTCTCTGGTTTTAATTCCTTCAATATTGTAAGTCTTTAATTATGAATTCTTCTATATTCTCTTATTTGATTCTTGCAACTATGAGTATCTAAACCCCCACAACTAGGGTTGTGAGAACCATGGTAAAATAATGAATTAGAGTTAACACAAAGTGATTCTTAACCAATACAGACTCATGTATTGATCTTTCCTTCATGATAATTGTTTCACAATGGTGCACAACATAGGACTACCTTGTATTCTCTGCATGCTTGAATTTAGAGACATAAAGATTAGGAAAATGGAAAGACAAGAAAGACTTGAAATTATCAACTTTCATTTAATAACTGAGTTGTGGTCACAGAAAAATTAATTTGGGATCATTGATAAGGGTTAAGTTTGAACCGTTCATGAGACCTAATCTAGTGATTTAGTATAGTCATTTAATAGGGCCGAATTAACTATTTATATGAAAAGAATTTATCAATTTTATAGGCTAACTAATGGAATAGACCACAAGTGTAGCAGTTCCTACATAGTTATGAATCCATGGGGAAGACTTCCTTAGTTGATTGCATATCTTCAATTACAACACTGTTTTACAACACTTCACTTATTATTTCTAATACACCCCCCTTTGGAATTAACTGAACTAGAAGCGTAAATAATAGCATTAGTCAAAATATTGACCACATTCCTCGTGGGATCAAGCCTAACCCTAGTTGGGTTCTTTATTTGACAACGACCGCGTAATACTTCTTCTGTGATGTAATTTGAGCATTATCTAGAAGCTTATAATTAGGACACTGCCTCAACTTCATCTTGAATCTTAACCATGCCTCATTTAGAGCTTCCTCAGGTAATTATCTGAAATTATTAATTTTATCCCTTAACTAAATTATCTGTAAGGGTGGGAAGAACCTCTCTAAGAAAGCGGTAGTCAGCTCTGCCCAAGTAGTAATAGACTCATCTGGAAGATCATTCAACCACGGAGTAGCTTCCCCTACTAGAGAGAACAAAATAATCGGAGTCTAATAGCATCATGAGAAACCCCGTGTAGTCTGTAGGCATGGCAGATTCCAATGAAATTTATTAGACGCTAGTTCGGATCTTCACCTAACAAACCATTGAACAACCCTTTCATGCTAGAAACTACACCATTGTACTAGTCAAATAAAAGTTAGCATTAGCTGGCAATGGGGGTGGAACAATGGCTGCCGTGTAACCAACTTCCTCTTGCTCAAACTCCCCCTCGAATAAGACATTCTGTAAGCATCGCATCCATGATGATGAGGGAATTTCATTGGATCCTTTATGCCAGAGCGATAGTGAAATTCATAGCCTCAGCTCTCCTAGCTGCTTTAGGTAGTTGGGCTTCCTCTGCCAGGCGTACATCAACTCTTTGCACCTTATTCATCTCCTTCAGTGAGAGATTAATTTGTGCTACAAGGTTTGCCATGCTAACCGGTGATACAATAAAAATAAAACAAAAAAGTAAATAATAAAATAAAGACAAATAGTAAAATTTAAGCACCAATAAACTGTTTCAGCACTATTTTCCCCAGCAACGGCGCAAAAATTCAATCACACCCAAATTACACCTTGCAATGAAGTATAATGTGGTCACTATAAAATATAGTAACAAAACTAGGTTAGGGTCGATCCCATAGGGAATAGGCAAGAAATAAAATGATAATGATGAATAAATTAATTGGTAGTCAATATTTCGGAAGGTTGTTGCATGGAAAAAGTTAAAGTAATCTTGTAATACCCCGAAAGTTCCTAAGATTAGACTCGAGGGTTGAATTAGAGAAAATAGGAAAACCTAGACTTTTGCACCAGAACGACTCATGGTACGAGTGGTGAGACAAGGTAATAAGTCATAGGAGGAGTCGTGAAGAAGACCTGGAGTCTTGGTGTCCAGACCACGAGTCACACCATGAGTCATGGTATGTGGGTACGACTCATGCTCATGGTTATGGGGGAGGTGAAGTCACGAGTGATGTTATGACCCATGGTATAAAACAACGAGTCGTGCGTTGTAACCGTAGGAGGGATGAGGCACTGGTGGTGACAGATGTTTCCAACGACTCATGGGATGATGGCACGAGTCGTTGTGTGACCAGTGGGGAAATTCTAGGTAAGATAGGAGAGCAAGGTAGTAGCGACAACGGATCTCACCACGAGTCATGGGATCAGGGCACGCCTCGTGAGATGAGTCGTGACCCTTGGTAGTTGTATTTTTCTTCTGAAGTTAGTAAGGGTAAATTCATAATTCCTAAGCCCGTAAGTCCTAAACTATGTCATTTTAAGCTTAGTTAGAAGGGTTTAAAGGGTTCTTAACCTATCCTAAGCCATTTTGTTTGATGCATGCATGTTTAGAGTGTACTATTGGAGATCAAGCTTGAGAATTCCCCAATTCCTTTGGGTGTTCAAGGGAGAGTGTCAGATAAGATTACCTAGGTATGTAGGGTTGTGAATGAGAGTTCCTGTTCACTCTCATGCCCCAATTTTCCTCTATGTTTATGCATTCAAGTATTAAAGTAAATTTGATGATCTTATGGTGTTTTACCCTAAATTCATCGAATTCTCTTTGATTTGATTATGGGTCAATCCCTTTTATGTTCTAAATGTTGTTTTAATATCCATGGATAGATTTTATATTTAAAATGAATATAAATTTTTTGATTTCAAATCTAAGTCAATCTATGCCCAATTATGCATGGTTTCATGAAAAATAAAGTTATGATTCTATTTGTTTTGATCATCTTAACCCTAAATTATGATTTTTGATTTATTATATGATTCTGTTTAAGCACTCTTCATGGATTTATGAATGTCATGTATTTGAATTTTCACAAATATGCATGTTCTTCATGATTTATTAATTTATGACTTTTGGCCGACTCACAGGGCCTTATTTATTTCTAATCATGTATTTCAAGTATGATCAAGTATGTTATGATTTATCCGGGCATGAACTTCTTGAATGATTTCACAATTCCGATATGAGCCTCATGTTCATGTTTTTGGGAGCAGTGTCTCGCACTGAGTAGACCCAACGTTCAGGTAAACCCCTGGTCTCAGAACTACGTGCCACTGTAGGTATATGTACTCATGGATTCCACCTTGTAATATCACATCATGCACATCCCTTGCATAGCAATCCTTGGACAACTCTGTCCATTTGAGCGAGATAGTTGGGGTACCATGTAAGCTCTATCATGATGGTGTCGATTAAGATGAGTTCTACCATTGTTCCTCATGATTTATGCATTGTCATGTGTATGTTACTTTGGCTCAAGTTATTTTTTTATAATGTTTCTCTTATGACTATGATTATGACTAGATTATGAATGGTTGGAGAACCTTGAGCCCTCAAGTTTGTATTATGAAATTTACTTCATGTTCATGTTGTCCTACTCTTATGAACCTTTATGTATTTTAACTTTCTGTTTTACTACCTTGCATACTCAGTACATTCTAAAAGTACTAACCGCATACTCTATATTGTATCATTTCATGATACAGGTATGAGGGATCAGTCTCAACCGCACCATTAGTCCTTCTTTTCCCTCAGTCCTGTTTAGCTAGTGGTGGTCAGTCCTTATCAGTTTGATCGTTGTTATGTTAATTCAGTTACAAACTTTTGTCGAGCTAGTTGGGGATGCAGTCCCATCAACTCATCAGTTATGTTAAAGGCTTTTTAGAAAACATTTAGAATATCAACATGTTAGTGTTGACTTTGTTTTAGTTTTATATGTATGTAGACTTCCGCTTAAGCATATTTTGTTTTATTTATTTATGCTTGTTGAATGCTCTTAGCCGCTATGTTCATGCCATGGGTCGTCTTGGAGCCTCTCGAGGTTCTTTGTCCCATGTCTCTATCCGGGCGTATGTTTAGGTTATGATAAACTTGGTATCAGAGCATTAGGTTCTAAAGTGTCCTAGGGTATCTGAAAGCCGCATTTAGTATTCTTTTTCATGGGTGTGCAGTGCGCCACTCTTATGACCAAGAGGCTACGAAATGTTTTAGGAAAATTCCCTTCTTTCATGATCTATGCCATGCGATAAAATGTCTCTCTATCCTTATAACTCATGCTATATACGTTTGCAGCCTGATGCCTCCTCGCCTAGTTAATGGAAGAAGAAACAAAAATGGAAATGGCCATGAGAATGGAAACGGAGATGGGCACCAGTAGGCCCGACTAGCCCTCAAGGATCATGTACCCAAGTAGGTTGCCTATGTGGAGTTTAGGGAAGCCATCTAGATGTTGACACATGTATGGACTGCCCTGGTCAACCAGCAGGCGGTAGCACATGTTCCCCAGAATAGGAATGCGAAAGTAGCAAGAATTAGGGACATTCTTACGATGAACCCTCTGGAGTTCCTCAGTTTGAAGGTTGACGAAGATCCCCATGATTTTATTGATGAGATCAAGAAAATCACCTAGATTATGGGGGTGACAAGGGAGGAGTGTGCAGACCTAGCCTCTTACCAGCTGAAAAGGGTTGCCCATATCTGGTTCAGACAGTGGAAGGATAGCAGAGCAGTT
Source organism: Datura stramonium (assembly GCA_018107945.1). Taxonomy (NCBI): domain Eukaryota; kingdom Viridiplantae; phylum Streptophyta; class Magnoliopsida; order Solanales; family Solanaceae; genus Datura; species Datura stramonium. The sequence continues at coordinate 4,405 of JACEIK010015736.1, read as the reverse complement.
GGAGCAGGTCCCATTGGTTGGTATGAGTTCCTAACTTCATTCCTAGATATGTTCTTTCCCCGTGAGATGAGGGAGATCAAGGCAGCTGAGTTTGTGAACCTGAGGTAGAATAATATGACAGTCCAGGAGTATTCTTTAGAGTTCACCCTTTTGTCCAAATATGCACCAGAGATGGTGGCTGAATAGAGAGCTCGGGTGAGCACGTTTGTGCATGGCTTAGTGGACTTTCTGGTCAAGGATTGTAGGAACATTATTCTTCATTAGGACATCGACTTCTCTCAATTTGTTTTGTATGCCAAGAAGATAGAGGTAATTCATTTGAGGGAGAGGGAGGCCAAGAGGGACAAGACAGATAGTTTTGGGTTCTCCTAGAAGAGGTCGGGAGGCAGATATCATCAGCAGTCCCATCATAGGTCATTAGCTCCAACTACATCATTGACAAGTGCTCTATCTTGATCACGGGGTGACCAGAGGAGAAAAGCATTAGGTTCGAGGGGACAGAGAAGCATGCCGGTAGAGCGTACCTTCCTAGTCGCAGGAAATGTAGTAATAATCACATAGGGAAGTGCTTGATTGGATCAGGTATGTATTTTGGGTTTGGTAGATCCAGGAACAGGCACTGGGAGTGTCTGTTGGTCAAGCAAGGTGATTGTAGGGGTCGTACTCAGGTTACCAGTTCAGTAGCAACACCAGCACGCCCAGTTGAGTAGGGTGCGTCCACCAATGCAGGTGGTGGTCAGCGGTAGAATAGGTTTTATGCCCTGACATCTCGTCAGGAGCAGGAGACTTTATCAAATGTGGTAACTGGTATGTTACGAGTATTCCACTTTGATGTATATGCATTGTTAGACCGAGCAACTACTTTATCTTTCGGGACGCCCTATGTTGCTAGTAGTTTTGGAGTCAGTCCCGAAATCCTATATGAAACCTTCTCAATCTCTACTCGAGTTGGTGATTCTGTTATAGCTCGATGGGTATAGAGAAATTTCCCTGTTATAGTCCTTGAAAAAGTCACCTCGGCAGATTTAGTAAAACTAGCCATGAAAGATTTCGATGTTATCTTTTGCATGGATTAGCTATATGCATGTTATGCCTCAGTGAATTGTAGAACCCGTGTTGTAGACTTCCGATTTTCGGGTGAGTAGTCTTAGAGTGGAAGGGTAGTTCAGCTGTGCTTGTAGGTCATTTTGTTTCCTACCTTAAGGCTTGAAAGATGATCTTTAAAGGTTGCATGTATCATCTACTTAGGGTTAAGGATACTACATCCGAAACCCCAACTTTCCAGTCAGTTCCTTTAGTGTGCGAATATCCAGAAGTGTTTCCAGATGATCTACCGGGAATTCCTTCTGATCGGGAGATCGACTTTGGCATCTACCTTCTTCCCGATAAGTAGCATATATCTATTCCTCCTTATAGAATTTCTCCAGCGAAGCTAAAGGAGTTGAAGGAGTAGTTGGAGGATCTCTTAGAAAAGGGTTTCATCATACCTAGAAAATCCCCGTAGCGTGCACCAGTACTCTTTGTCTGGAAGAAGGATGGTTCCCTTCAGATGTGCATTGACTCTTGGTAGTTGAACAAGATCACCATCAAGAACATGTATCCCCTCCCCAGAATTGATGACTTATTTGACCAGCTTCAAGGTGCCAAGTGTTTTCCAAAGATAGTCCTCAGATTCGAGTATCATCAGCTCAGTTTTAGAGATAGTGACATCCTGAAGATAGCCTTCTGTTCTCGGTAAGGTCACTATGAGTTTTTATTATGTCGTTTGGAATAACAAATGCTTCTTCTCTTTTATGGATTTGATGAAAAGGGTGTTCAAGCCATAGTTGGACATGTTCGTGACTGTGTTCATATATGACATGCTCATATACTCTTTGAGCGAGGAGATGCATGCCACTTATTTGAGGGTGGTGCTATAGACTCTTAAGGATCGCCAGTTGTATGCTAAATTCAGAAAGTGCGAGTTTTGGCTAAACTCAGTAGCTTTTTTGGGTCATGTGGTGTTAAGTGAGGGTGTACAGGTGGACTCTCAAAAGATAAAGGTTGTGAAGAATTGGCCTAGACTAATGAGTCCTTCAGATATCAGGAGTTTCTTGGGCTTAGCTGGCTACTACGGGAGGTTTGTGGAAGAATTTTCATCCACTACAACACCATTGACAAAGTTGACCTATAAGAAAGTAAAGTTTCGATGGTCGGAGGCCTATGAGAAGAGCTTCCAAGAGTTGAAGACTCGACTCACCTCAACACAGTGCTGACTCTACTTGAGGGTACCAATGGGTTTGTGGTATATTGTGGCGCCTCAACTTTGGCCTTGGTTGTATATTAATGCAGCACGGTATGGTTAAGCCTATGCTTCCAGGCAGCTCAAAGTTCATGAAAAGAACTATATAATTCATGACCTCAAGTTGGAAGCGGTAGCATTTGCCTTGAAGATTTGGAGACACTACTTGTACGGGGTCCATATGGATATGTTTACGGACCACAATACCTATAGTACATGTTTACCCAGAAGGATATAAATTTACGTCAAAGAAGGTGGTTAGAGCTCCTTAAGGATTACGATGAGTGTCCTTTATCATCTGGTAAATTCTAATGTGGTGGCAGATGCTCTTAGTAGGATTTCTATGGAGAGTGTGTCCTATGTTGATGAGGAGAGGAGGGAGGTAGTGAAGGATGTGCATCGGCTTGCACGACTAGGAGTTCGTCCTGTTGACTCTTCAAATGGTGTTGTCATTGTTCAAAATGGATCAAAATCTTCCTTGGTGACCGAAGTCAAGGCTAGGAAATATGGGGATCCTATTTTGGTAAAGTTGAATGAAGCTGTCCAGAATCAGAGGTGGAGGTTTTCTCCCAAGGGAGAGATGGTGTACTATGATATCAGGGTCCTTTGTGCGTTTCGGGGGTTGATGACTTGAGGGAGCATATGCTGCATAAGGCACATGGTTCCAAATATTCTATACATCTAGGTGCCACCAAGATGTACCGTGACCTATGGGAAATCTATTGGTGGAATGGCATGAAGAAGGATATAGCAGAGTTTGTGGAAAGCTGGAGGAATTGTCAACAGGTGAAAGTTGAGCATCAAATACCTGGAGGTGTGCTTCAAGATATCAGTGTCCGTTCCTGGAAATGGGAGGAAATCAATATGGACTTCATTACAGGGTTGCCTTGTACTCGTCGACAGTATGACTCCATATGGGTGATTGTGGATAGGTTGACCAAAGCAACTCATTTCCTATTAGTCAAGACTACCGACTTAGTGTAGAAATATGCTAAATTGTACATTCAGGAGTTAGTCTGGTTGCGTGGGGTGCCCTTGTCTACTTATCAGAAAGAGGTACTCTATTTACCTCCTAGTTTTGGAGATTGTTTCAGAAGGGACTTGGTACTCAGGTCAAGCTTAGTATAGCTTTTCACCCGCCAATAAATGGTCAGGATGAATGGACCATTCAGACCCTTGAGGATGTGTTAAGAGCATGTGTGATTGATTTCAAGGTTACTTGGGATGATCATTTATCTCTCATCAAATTTGCATATAACAAAATTTACCATTACAACATTCAGATGATTCCATTTGAGGCTTTATATCGGCGGAGATGTACATTGCCTATTGGTAGGTTCGAAGTCAGTGAAGCTATATTGATAGGACCAGATTTAATTCATTAGTCTATAGAGAAAGTTCAGCTCATAAGGGAAAGGTTGAGAACAACTCAATGTCCCCAAAAGTTCTATGCTGTGAGGAGGAGAGAACTTGAGTTTGAAGTTGATGATTGGGTGTTTTTGAAGGTGTCTCCCATAAAGGAGTGATGAGGTTCCTAAAGAATGGGAAACTTAATTCCCATTATGTTTGCCCATAAATAATTGTGACACATGTTGTCAAGGTGGCCTACGAGTTGGAGTTGCCCTCAGAATTGGCTTAAGTACATCCAGTTTTTCATGTGTCCCTTTTAAAGAAAAGCATAGGTAATCCAGCTTTTTTTTGTTCCAGTGGATGGTGTAGCTGTGAAGGATAGCCTTAGCTACAAAGAGGTTCCGATTGAAATACTTGATTGTCAGGATCGGAAGCAAAGAAACAAAGAAGTAGCTTCAGTAAGGGTTTTGTCGAGAAATCAGCATGTTGAGAGAGCTACATGGGAAGCTGAAGTGGATATGATGGCTAAATACCCGCATCTATTCCTTTCCGATCCAGTTCCGTCTTTAGGTATCAATTTACTCCTTAGTACTCTATTTAGTTTCATGTTCAGTTCATGTGTTCTAGTTTCTTTCGTATCAATGCATGTATGTGTGTGATTAATGAATTCAGTCAAGAGTCAGCTAGTTTGTCAGTTTTTAGTTTTGTATGTTTAGTGCTTGGGATGAAAGTTCTATTCCGCACCTCTTCCATATGTTCATTCACATTTGAGGA
>JACEIK010015735.1:0-17743 GCA_018107945.1 Datura stramonium | reverse complement strand
GTAAATATCATAATGTAAACATAAGGGCTCAAGGTATTCAAATCATTCATAATTTAATCATAAATCATAGTCATAGGAGAAACTTTATAAAACATAACTTGAGAAAAAGTAACATAAACATGACCATGCATAAATAATGAGGAATAATGGGAGGACCCATCTTAACCGACACCATCATGATAGAGCTTACATGATGCCCCAACTTTTCACTCAAGTGGGCAGAGTCATCCCAGGCTTGAAAGGCAAGGGACGTGCATTATGTGATATCACAGGGGATCCATAAACATATGTATATACCTACGGTGGTACGTAATTCTGAGACCATGGGATTTACCTGAACGCTGGGTCTACTCGATGCTAGACATTGCTCCCAAAAATATGCACATGATGCTTATATCGTAATCGTGAATGATTCATGAAGTTCATGGCCAAATAAATCAACATACTTGATCATACTTGAAATATATGATTAGCCATGAATAAGGTCCCGTGAGTCGGCCAAGAGTCATAAATTCATAAATCATAAAGAACATGCATACTTGTGAGAATACATATACTTGAAATTCATAATCCATGAAGAGTACTTGAAAAGAAATCATAACATGAATCATAAATCATAATTTAGATTTGGTAAGATCAATATCATAATAGAATCATAACTTGACATTTTATGGAGTTTGCATAATTGGGCATAATTTAATTAAAATATAAAACTATGAATTATTAATCAAAATAGGTATAAAATCTACCCATAGATCTTAAAACATGATTTGATACATGAAGGGAATTGACCCATATATATATCATAGAGAATTTCACAAAATTAGGAATAAACCCCATAAGATCATGAACTTGAATCTAGAATTTAAATCAATGAAATTGAGAAGAATTTTGAGCATAAGAGTGAAAGGAAATCTCATTCATAGCCTTACATACCTGGGTAAATCTGATTTATACTCCTCTTTAAAAGCCCAAAGGGAATTGGAGAAAATTTGGGAATTCCTCAAGCTTGATCTCCAATGAAGAACTCTAAATTTGCATGCATGGAATGGTAAGGCTTAGGATAGGTTTAGCACTCTTAAAACCCTTCAAACTGAGCTTAAAATGATGCAGTTTAGGACCTTAAAGCTTAAGAACTATGAAAATACCCTTAATGAAAAGTCTGGATATTTAACACTTCCAGTGACCACGACCAATACCACGAGTCATCCCTCGATACCACGACTCGTGGTATCCATCTATTACTTCCTTCCAGCATTTCTTTGATTCTCAAGTCCTGCATACGACGACTAGACAGAACGGATTGTTACTCGACACAACGACCCATTGTGTCCTATCGTCGTCACAACTGACCCCACACATACAATTTATGAGACTTCTACCATGAGTCAACCAATGACTCGTACCTCCAAACCACGGGTCATTGGACCTATCCGTTACCTCTGTGAAATATTCATTGCACCTCCTCATGAGCACTTACCACGAGTTGTGGCTCCTCACAATGTGTCGTACCACAACTCGTGTCATCCAACCCTGGTATCATAGAGACAAACAACAACCTTAACCCACGACCCGTTATATCACCCAATGGGTCATCCCTGGACCCGTTATCACTGAGCCTCCTACTGTAGAATCTGACCACGGGTTGTTACACCATCCAATGACTTGAACCACGAGTCGTCCTAAGTAAAATCTCATATTTTTTGTTGCTTCTCATTTCAAATTCCCGAGTTTAGTCTTAGAAACTTTTGGGGTATTACAATATATACCCCTTGGAAACATTCATCCTTTAATGTGAATGAACATACTGAAAAGCTGGGGAAAAGAGCTGACATCTCAAATACTGAACATCTAAAGATGAAAACTGATGGAGCGACTGACTCTGGACTGAATTCATGAATGACACAACATACGTTAACATGAAGGAAACTGGGGAACATGAACTAAACATGAAACAGAAGAGAGTATTAAGGAGGAAATTGGTACCTCAAGATGAAACTGAACCGGAAGGGAATAGATGCGGGTATTTAGCCATCATATCTACTTCGGCTACCCACATAGCTCCCTCAACATGTTGATTCCTCCACAAAACCTTTACTGAAGCTACTTCCTTTTTTCTCAACTTCCAAACCGGACAATCAAGTATTTCAACTGGAATTTCTTCATAGCTAAGGCTATCCTTAACTCCTATGCTCTCCACTGGGACAACCAAAGCCGAATCACCCATACACTTCTTTATAAGGAATAAATGGAAAATTAGATGCACTGAAGCCAATTCTGAGGGCAACTCCAACTCATAAGCCACTTTTCCAACACGTCTCACAATCCGGTACGACCAATATAACAGGCGCTAAGTTTCCCCTTCTTCCGAACCTCATCACTCCCTTCATGGGAGACACCTTTAAAAACACCCAATTATCAATTCGAACTCAAGCTCTATTAGGACTTTTGGCGACTCTTAGTTGTTCTTTACCTTTCCCTTTTAAGTTGAACCTTCTTTATAGCCTCATGAACTGAATACTGTCCTATCAATGTTGTTTCACCGACTTCAAACCAACCAATAGGCGATCTACATCTACACCCATAAAGAGCCTCAAACGGAGCCATCTAAATGCTGGAATGGCAACTATTGTTATATGAAAACTCGATGAGAGGTAAATGATCATCCCAACTACCCTTGAATTCAATCACACACACTCTCAACATGTATTCAAGAGTCTAAATGGTCCGTTCAGCCTAACCGTCTGTTTGCGGGTGAAATGTTGTACTAAGCTTAACCTGAGTACCAAGTCCCTTCTGAAACGATCTGTAAAACTGGGAGGTAAACTAAGTACCTCTGTCCGATTTGATGGACAAGGGCACTCCATGCAACCGAACTAGCTCCTGAATATACAACATAGCATAATCCTCCATTGAATTGTTAGTTTTGACCGATAGAAAAGGAGTTGCTTTAGTTAGCCTATCTACGACCACCCATATAGAGTCATACTGTCGACAAGTACGAGGCAACCCTATAATGAAGTCCATATTGATTTCCTCCCACTTCCAAGTAGGGATACTAATTTCTTTAAGCACACCTCTAGGTCTTTGATGTTCAACTTTCACCTATTGACAATTCGGACACCTTGTCAAAAACTCTACTATGTCCTTCTTCATGTCATTCCACCAATAGACTTCTCGAAGATCACGGTACATCTTGGTGGCACCTAGATGTATAGAGTATTTGGAACCATGAGCCTCATGCAACATCCGCTCCCTCAAGTTATCAATACTCGGTACACATAAATGACCCTGATATCGTAGGACACCATCTCCCCCTTGGGAGAAAACCTCCACCTTTTGATTCTGAAAAGCTTCCTTCAATTTTAACAAAAGGATCCTTGTCTTGTCTAGCTTTGACTTTGATCACCAAGGAATATTCTCATCCATTCTAAATAATGACACCACCATCTGTCGAGTCAACCAGACGAACTCCTAATCGTGCAAGCCAATGCACATCCTTCACTAATTCCTTTCTCTCCTCATCTTCATGGGTCACACTCTCCATAGAAAGCCTGCTAAGAGCGTCTGCCACCATATTGGCCTTGCCCAGATGATAAAGGACACTTATATCATAATCCTTCAGAAGCTCCAACCACCTTCTTTGATGTAGATTTAGATGCTTCTAGGAAAACATGTACTATAGGCTTTTGTGGTCCGTAAACACATCCACATGGACCTATACAAATAGAGTCTCCAAATCTTCAAGGCAAATACTACCGCTACCAACTCAAGGTCGTGAGTTAGATAGTTCTTCTCATGGGCTTTCAACTGCCTGGAAGCATAGGCTATAACCTTACCATGCTACATTAATATACAACCAAGGCCGATCCTTGAGGCGTCACAATAAACCACAAACCCAACAGTGCCCTCAGGTAGAGCCAACACCGGTGTTGAGGTGAGTCGAGTCTTCAACTCTTGGAAGCTCCTCTCACAAGCCTCCAACCATTGGAACTTCATTTTCTTTAGGATCAACTTAGTCAACGGTGATGCAATGGATGAAAATCCTTCCACAAACCTCCTGTAGTAACCAACTAAGCCCAAGAAACTCCTAATATTTGAGGGGCTCACTAGTCTAGGCCAACTCTTCACAGCTTCTATCTTTTGAGAGTCCACCTGTACACCCTTACTTGACACCACATGACCCAAAAATGCTACTGAATTTAACCAAAACTCACACTTTCTGAATTTAGCATACAGTTGGCGATCCTTAAGAGTCTATAGCATCACCCTCAAATGAGCGGCATGCTCCTCTTTGCTCCGAGAGTATATGAGAATGTCATCTATGAACACTATCAGGAACATATTCATATACGGCTTGAACACCCCGTTCATCAAATCCATAAAAGTTGTAGGAGCATTCGTTAGTCCAAAATACATAACTACAAACTCATAGTGACCATACCAAGTCCTGAAGGCTTTCTTCGAAATGTTACTCTCTCTAACCCTAAGTTGATGATATCCGGATCTGAGATCTATCTTTGAAAAACACTTGGCACCCCGAAGCTAGTCAAATAAGTCATTAATTCTTGGGGAGGGACACCTATTCTTGATGGTGACCTTATTCAACTGCTAATAGTCAATGCACATCCGAAGGGAACCATCCTTCTTCCGGACAAAGAGAACTGGTGCAACCCACGGGGATTTGCTAGGTCTGATGAAACCCTTTTCAGAGATCCTTCTACTGCTCCTTCAACTCCTTTAGCTAAGCTGGAGTAATTTTGTAAGGAGGAATATATATATAGGTTGCGTATCTAGAAGAAGGTCAATACCAAAGTCGATCTCCCGCTCAGGATGAATTCCCAGTAGATCATCTGGAAAAACTTATAGATATTCACACACTACAAGAACTGACTAGATAGTCGAGGTTTCGGATGTAGCATCCTTAACCCTAACTAGATGGTATATGCAACCTTCAGAGATCATCATTTTGGCCTTAAGGTAGTAAATGAAACGACCTACAGGCATAGCTGAACTACCCTTCCATTCTAGGACTGGCTCACCAGGAAATCAAAACTTTATCGCATGTGTTCTACAATTTACTGAGGCATAACATTCATGTAGCCAATCCATGTCAAAGAAAACATCAAAGTCTGTCATGGCTAGATCTACTAAGTCTACTAAAGTGACTTTCTGAAGGACTGTGACAGGGAAATTTCTATATGCCCGTCGAGCTATAACCAAATCATCGACTTGAGTAGAGACTGAGAAGGGTTCTGATAGGATTTCGAGACTGACTTCGAAACTACTAGAAACATAGGGTGTCACAAAGGATAAGATAGCCCCTGGATCTAACAATGCATATACATCAAAGTGGAATACTCGTAACATACCAGTGACCACATCCGGTGAAGTCTCCTGCTCTTGACGAGATGCATGGGCATAAAATTAGTTCTAGCACCAACCATCACCTACATGTGTGGACGCACCCTGCTGAGCTTGGCATGTTGTTGCTGCTGCTAAACTGGTAGCCTAAGCATGGCCTCTACCATCATCCTACCTAGCCAAAGGACACTCCCAGTGCTTGTGCTCAGGTCTACCACACCCAAAAAAGATATCTGACCCAATTAAGCACTCCCCTATGTGATTTTTTCCACACTTCCCACAGACCGGAAAGGTACGCTCTGCCTGCATGCTTCTCTGTTCCCCAAAGCTTGATACTCTGCTCCTCTGGTCACCTCATGGTTTAGATAGACCACTGGTCGATGATGGCGCTGGAGCTAATGGCCTCTGATAGGACTGTTGATGATGTCCACCTCCTGATCTCTGCTTGGAGAATCTATAATTGTCTGTTCTGGCCCTCTTGGCCTCTCTCTCTCTCAGATGCACCGCCTGAGATACAAAACCAATCGAGGAAAGTTGATTTCCTGATGAAGCATAGCGGTCCTACAATCCTTGACCAGGTAGTCCGCTACTCCATGCACAACCTGCTCACCCGAGCTCTCGATCAGCCACCAGCTCTGGTGCATATTTGGACAAACTAGTGAACTGCAAAGCATACTCCTGGATTATCATATTATTCTGCCTCAAGTTCATGAACTCAGCTTCCTTGATTTCCCTTATCTCATGGGGAAAGAACTGATCCAAGAACACAGTAAGAAACACATCCCAACCAATAGGACCCTCTCCAATAGCTCTTCTATCCTTTCACTATCTAAACCCGATATATGCAACCCCTTTCAACTGATACGAGGCTAGGTCTGCGCACTTCTCCCCCATCACTCCCATGATCTGGGTAATCTTCTGAATCTCATCAATAAACTCATGCGGATCCTCGTCCACCTTCGATTAGAGAAACTCCAGTGGGTTCATCCTAAGAAAATCCCTGACTCTTGTCGTACCGTATTTCCATTCTGGGTACATAGGCTACCGCCTGCTGGTTGACTTGGGTGGTCAATGCCTGTGCCAACATTTGAATGGCTTCCCTAAACTCTGCATGGGAAACCTACTACGGCACATGATCCTCGAGGGCTGGTGAGGCCTGCTGGTGCCCATCCCCATTGCTATTCTCATGGCCATTTCCATTCCCATTTCTTCTTCCATTAACTCGACGAGGAGGCATGATTCTGCAAACGTGTATAGCACGAGTTAGAAGGATAGAGAGACATTCCATCGCATGACATAGATCATGAAAGAAGGGAAGTTTCCTAAATGTTTTGTAGCCTCTTTTTCATAAGTGTGTTGCACTTCACACCCATGAAAAAGACTCTACCTAACGTGGCTTTTAGACACCCTAGGACACTTCAAAACCTAATGCTATGATACCACGTTTGTCACGAGCCGAACATAACCCCGAGTAGAGACACGGGACAAGGAACCCCGAGAGGCTCCAAGTCGACCCTTGGCATGAACATAATAGCTAAGGGCATACAACAAGAAAAATTAAAATAATAAAACATGCTTAAGCATAAGTTTGAAAATCCAATAACATCCAAACAACGGAAAACATAACACTAATTTGAAGCTGAATATATGCTATGTCTGATAAGCCTCTATAACCTGACAAGTTGATGGGACAAGACCCCTAACTAACTAGCTACAAAACTAAAACTTAAAAAACTGATATGAGCTGATAAAAAAAGTCCCTCGAAATATGAGGACTCACCAACAGCTGGATAATGCTAACTCTAAAGATCTAACTAATGGCGAGACTGAACCTGAATGTTCGAGCCTGTATCATGAAATGATACATCATAGAGTATGCGGTCTGTACTTGGAATGTACTAAGTATGCAAGGTAAGTAAAAATGGACAGTTAAAAATACATAAGAGTTCATAAGAGTAGGACAGCATGATCATGAAGTAAATATCATAATGTAAACATAAGGGCTCAAGGTTTTCAAACCATTTATAATTCAATCATAAATCATAGTCATAGAAGAAACTTTATAAAGCATAAATTGAGCCAAATTAACATAAACATAACCATTCATAAATCATGGGGAACAATGGGAGGACTAGTCTTAACCAACATCATCATGATAGAGCTTAGATGATGCCCCAACTTTTCGCTCAAGTGGGAAGAGCTGTCCCAGACTTGCAAGGCAAGGGACGTGCATGATGTGATATCACAGGGGATCCATAAATATATGTATATACCTATGGTGGCACGCAGTTCTGACACCACGAAGTTTACCTCAACGTCGGGTCTACTCGGTGCTAGACACTGCTCCCAAAAACATGCACATGATGTTCTATCGTAATCGTGAATCATTCATGAAGTTCATCTCCAAATAAATCATAACATACTTGAAATACATGATTATCCATGAATAAGGGCCCGTGAGTCGGCCAAGAATCATAAATTCATAAATCATGAAGAACATGCATACTTGTGAAAATACATATACTTGACATTCATCAATCCATGAAGAGTACTTGAAGATTAATCACTACATGAATCATATATCATAATTTAGATTTAGTAAGATCAAAGTCATAATAGATTCATAACGTGACATTTCATGGAGCTTGCATAATTGAGCATAATTTAATTAAAATATGAAACTTTGGATTAATAATCAAAATAGGTATGAAATCTACCCATAGATCTTAAAACATGATTTGATACATGAAGGAAATTAACCCATACATAGATCATAGAGAATATCACAAAATTAGAAATAAACCCCATAAGATCATGAACTTGAATCTAGAATTTAAATCCATGGAATTGAGAAGAATTTTGAGCATGAGAGTGAAAGGAACTCTCATTCATAGCCTTACATACTGGGGTAAATCTGATTTACACTCCTCTTTGAAAGCCCAAAGGGAATTGGAGAAAATTGGGGAATTCCTCAAGATTGATCTCTAATGAAGAACTCTAAACTTGCAAGCATGGAATGGTAAGTCTTAGGATAGGTTTAGCGCTCTTAAAACCCTTCTAACTGAGCTTACAATGACGTAGATTAGGACCTTAAAGCTTAAGAATCATGAAAATATCCTTAATGAAAAGTCTGGAAATTTAACACTACCAGTGATCACGACCAATACCATGAGTCGTCCTTCAATACCACAACTGGTGGTATCCATCTGTTACTTCCTTCCAGCATTTCTTTAATTCTCAGGTCGTACGTACGACGACTCGACAGAATGGGTCGTTACTCGATACAACGACCCGTTGTGTCCTCTCATCATCACCACTAACCCCACACATATAATTTCTAAGACTTCTGCCAAGAGTTAACTAATGACTCATACCTACAAACCATGGGTCGTTGGACTGATTCATTACCTCTATGAAATTTTCTGCACTTCCTCACGAGCACTTACACGACTCGTGGCTCCTCACAATGAGTCGTACCACGACTCGTGTCATCCAACCATGGTATCATAGAGACAAACAATGACATTAACCCATGACCCATTACATCACCCAATAGGTCATCCCTGGACCCGTTACCACTGAGCCTCCTACTGCAGAATCTGACCACGACTGGATCCCACATGTCGTTACACCGTCCAACAACTTGTACCACGAGTCCTTCTGAGTAAAATCTCATATTTTTTGCTGCTTCTCATTTAAAATTCCCGATTATAGTATGAGGCACTTCCTTGGTATTACAATAACAAAAGACAAAAAAACTTCTACTATCTGGCAACTCCAAGCGAAAAGAGTTGACCAATCTGCTGATTCTGAATAACTACTAAATGAGGTCCCAAAACCTATTTGTCAAAACCTGCAGGCAAGTATTCAGTGCCCCATGTATGGGCGTTAGTAAAATATGTACCAAGTATGTAAGGCAATAATAATAACTTAATAAAATCTGATAAAGAACTGAAAGTAATCAGCGAAAAGGGGCAGAAGTTAACCTGTATGCTTTCATAACAATAGCCTGCATCTAGTAGACAACTACACAAATGAGAGCTTAAGTTGTACGATTATATATTCATAAGCTACATCTAGCAAGAAAGTATACAAACAAGAACCTAGCCCTGCCCCCATAAGTCTAGAAGGTACAATCAACACAAAGGTAACCTACCTGGGCCCCCATAAGCCTAAGTAAGTATAGTACAATCTATATACCCTTAACCAGGTCACTATGGTGTCACAAGTAACTATACTAAACTTATTCGGCCTCTAGGACTGAAACTGAGCCCATGGGCTCTTGTAACTGTATTTCAGTCCTCTACACTTATGTAATTGCACCCTAGTCTCTCAAAGCTCCACTTCGCACCCTAGTCGTCCAAGTTTATAGTATTTGTTCATGAAATGCTTTTAATGAAGTACATTTCACAACTTAACATAGATATACTTGAGGAAGTGGCGGGGGCACGGCACGCCACCCATATTGCTGACCCACGGGCGCTTCCCACCGGCTATAGCATAGGGTGGGCTACGTGACACGGTGCCTGTTGCGCCCTGTCTCCGGCCCTAACCTTTCGCTCACTCGATTACGTGCTTATGCAATCCTCCCTCGAGCCTTATCCCACCCGTGCCGTTCTCTAAACACCCTCAAAACCACACGCTGATAACATCCAAAATATATTCTTAAATCAAAGAATATACACGATCGTTGTATCAAAACAAGTAACTCGACTAGTGTCGGGGTAGAATCCCATGAGGACTATAGAGTGATGAATTCAAGTGTCGATTGAGAAGTTGATTTTAGCTTGCACCATATAAATTTAGCATAAAACTGGGGGAATAAACTTTGCAAAGAATTACTCAAATTTCTTTAGGTAATTCAAACTAGAAGAATTAGCTAAGTTGTAGACAACATTTGTAAATACTAGAGGTGTAGTGTAGATGAAATACTAATTAGATTGGGATGGACTAGGTTAACTTAATAAGTTCAATAAATGTAATAATCTCTGAAAATAGGTAGGCTCAGCTTCCCAGCCTATTGCCTACCCTTAACTAGAATTTCTCAAACTCTAGCTGCAATTACACACCCAAATTGATTTGGATCAGCAACTTCACTATTCCTAGCTACTGGTTGCTAATTAGGAAGAAGGAAGTAATTTCAGTCATTACTAGCTTAATTTTACAACCTCACATCCATACCCACTACTAGATTCCCTTTCAATACTTAATTATTCTCTCCTGAGCAACTATTAAGCAAGTATAGATAGACCCATATCATCATCAATGGATCTTTATTAATGATTGAAAGGAATCTAATAGATTTACACTTAATTGAACATTAAGAAGTTAACTCTAGCAATACCAAATCCAATTAAGTATTCATCATTACGCACCTCTAGTTAATGATTTTAGCTACTCATAGTTAAGAAATTCAAAAACACAATCTTCAAAAGCATCATTGAATTTAATAAGAAGAGTAGATAAATCAAAAGCACAATTATCCTTCAACTACAGTTGAAACTAAATAATACCAAAGAAGGAAGGAGAACAAAGTATCTTTTACAACTTTCAATCAAAATCCCCTTTTCTTAGCTAAAAATGGTCTTCAGCTAAAAAGGAAAGATGATGTGATGTGTACTTGGCTTATCTCTCAATCTCCCTATCTTCTCCCTCTTTTTCCTCTCCTTTTCTGTAATGTACTTCTTTTTCTATTTATACCTTGAAAAGTAGGGTATTTTTCCTTTCTTTTTTAGCAATGGAAAATTTTACCCTTAATAGCATCGTTCTGGAACCGGTGAAGGCACCGACAGTTCGCCGATGAAATCCGTGAACCGCCTGCTTCTTGCTCTTCTTACTACAGTCATTATCAGTGAACTTCGGCGGGTCACCCGGCGTTTCGTTGATGCCAATCTGTGAACCGCCAGACCTTAAATGCTAATTCCTTTTTCTTAGCGTCCTTCGGTGACCGAACTGGCGCTTCTCCACAGGTGATTCGTGAACTGCTGGTGGCATTCCTCCGCCTAGGCAGTGACCTTTATCTTCTCAACTGGTGTTTCGCTTAACACCTGTGTCTCACCACTTCTGCTCAATTCCTCCATTATACCCCCATTTTAGCTCTTTTCTTCAAACTTAGGCACCTGCACATAATAAAAGAAAAACAAAGGCATAAAATCTAACTAATCAACTCGAGAACTAAGCAAAAACTCAAACTTTAGAGTCTAATGAGTTGGTAAATTACCAACTCATGAAACCCCCAAACTTGAATCATTTCTTTTCCTCACGTAATGCAATACTTCAACTATTGAGGAAGAGGTCACATTTCTTCGCAATTAAACTTCGCCGACCACCTGGACTAGGACAACCCAAAAATGCTCATAATGCTCACCGAAAAGAGAAGAAAATAACCCAAAAGACCAAAACACTGAAGGTGTTTCAAGAAGGAAACAATGTTATATCATGTAAAGCTTTGTTGAAAGGAATCATTAACCACACAAGGACAACTCTCAACCAAGTAACACAAGTAGCATCTCAAGTTGTAATAACTGAAAATTCAAAGTTTGCCTTAGAGTTTGCACTCCTTGTCCAATGCACATATGAACTCTAAATGCTCTTGCAGCCCTAAAAGGAATGATGCCACTCACCATATATAAGGATCCCTATTCTCTTGAATTTTTGATGATTTGAATGCATATCCGGGATTAATTGGAAGAGACATTCACACTCACTCTCCCAAAAGATATCTTCATGCATGCACTTGACCCATAGGCTTGCCCTGCATGTAATTCACCACTAATGTAGAGTAGTTGCACCTAAAATCATTTAGGACTTGTGGGTTGTGATGTAGGCTTAAGGTCAGGGTAGGATAAACATTTGGATATAGTGCTTTTCATGCCATGCCTTACAACACTTTTTCTCACTCAACCTCCTTTTTCTTGCTTCTTTTGTTGATGCCTTTCATTTCTTTAATAGTCCCCGTTATAACCCCTCTTTAGCTTCTATCATTAGCCTTATTACCTCAGGAGGGAACACCACTTCACACAAATACTCTTTTTCTTTTTGAATTCATCTTCTTGCATTTTGACTAAAGGTGATGTTCACTTTTCACTATGATTCTAGTCTTCCCTTTTTGTTTAGCGTACCCCCAAACTTAGGCTCTTGCCTCATTTTTCACATTTGCTTTTCTCATTCCCTTTTTCTTAGGCCTTGAGCCTTGCTTCGGCACTTGTTTTGTAATTAGTATTTAGGGAGAATAGGGCCAAAAGAGGTATTAAGAATGGTCCTGAGGCTTGTAATGTGGCTGCCAAGGAAAGGTTTTAAGGCTCAAAATTGGCTAACAAGGATTCATGATCATGAAGGCCGTATGGTTGAAGTGGCTATACAACTGAGGGCCTAAACTCATTTCCTTGGTGCAACTACATCAAGGATTTCGCCTGTTCTAGACAAGATGTAATGCACAAGATTAACAAAAATATCCTTACCACACAAAGAATCACCCTTAAAGGGTCTAAAAGAGTCATTTTCCAAAATAAAACATCACATTAGGACATCAAGCAAGAAAACATCATAAGTCAAGCAGAGAATTCTACAACATATGACCAAGATTACTATGCTACAGTGTTGACACTTGTTCGTTCTCTTCATTTTCATGCCCTTGTTTTCAAATTTTTCTTCCACTCACAAGAAAAAATTTAGTTGATACCTCTTAAAACAACTTTACAACAAACTCAAAGTGACATTGCGTTTCCCTTAAGAATGTTGTCACTCAATTCATCATCGGGAAAAGCCAACCCGGTTCGACAACAAAATTAGCTGAAATAAAAGAATGCTCCTTGGAAAAGAATTGCGGTATAAAGAAAACCCTCGGAGTTTTAATTTCTACACTACTCTATCTACAATGGCAAAAAATAAATTTGGGATCATCTCATTCGAAACTTTTAAAATACAATACAATGTTAAAAATCAGAGACCCTAATGAGTCCCTAATTACCACTCAAAGAAACACAATTAAATTATCATTCATTCAAAACAAAACACACCTGGCAAGGGAAATCATCAATCACAACAGCCCGACAAAGGCTGGACTTACTCAAGATTAAGAAAAAAACAACTTAAAACACAAATACCCCCCATCAACAGCGCTCATCCCTCCCCCCACTTAAGATCATACATTGTCCCCAATGTATTATGCAAAAAGAATCAACAGGAGAAGAGACAAGAAACTCCTTGAACGGGTCACTTGTTGTCATCATAAGCCTCATCACCACCATCACCACTGCTAGCATCACCAAGCCCAGCAAAATCGTCACCCAACCCTTCAAAAAAGTCATCGATCGACCCCCGAGCTGAAGATGGAGAATCCATAGCAGCATCCATAGCACTCAAGTCGGGCACTTCGACCGAAGTCCGACTTTTCCATTCCTTCACCTCAGTTCGGAGGGATGTGACTTCCCCTTTTACAGCATCCACCCTCTTGCACAAAGTGGCGACATTCTCGTAGAGTAACTTAAGCTCCTTCTTGATAGTTTTGGCAATTAGGGCCGGGAGACTCTTGGCCAAGCATTGAAGCTGGCTCTCATGCGAGTTTTTCATCTCCATAAGATGATGGAGACCACTGGATTAAGAAGATTGAGGAAGTGGAGAAGCTCTGGGATGGGGCATATCACCCGATGCTTGGCCCGACAAGTCAGGTTGGGGCACATTGACTTCTGGGGTAGTGAGAGATTGGGCTAACCCGTGGGAGAGGGCTTTCTCTTGTACACCGAAGGCTTGCAGGCGCTTCCATTTCACTTTCAGTGCCTCTACATCCCTATTCCTGTCAATAGTGATTATTCCTAAAGTAGAGAAAGGAGTCTTATCTGAAAATAGAGGCACTCCAGCTGTAGCAAAAAGTTGTGAGATCAACACAACATATGGCATGGAAGTGTTGGACTACCGCGCCTTCTTCTTCATTTGTTATGCAACAATTTTGCCAAAGTTGATGGGGACCCCTGACATAATGCAAGAGATCAAGATAGCTACTTCCATGGTCACTCGCTACTCATTCTTCGATGGGATGATGCGAGAGCAAATGAAATCCAACCATAGCTTGGCCTCGAATTTCAAATCGTGGCGAGAGATTTCACCACCCATGGAGGCCCATAAGGGAGCATCTGCAGCAATAATATCATCCACCCACCTATGTTGTTCTTTCATACTGGCCTCCAGTGTTATGTATTCCATGGAATAGTCTATCTCATCTTCCCAAAAGCACTTCTACCCCACGAATCATCACCGAAGGAAGGAAGGGAATTTCATCCACCTTTTCCCAATGTTGCATGCTATCTTGATGGGCCTTGTAGGAGGCATAAAACTCTATGACAAGGCTAGGGTAGTATGGCAGAAAAGGGTTGGAAAATGCATCCCATTGCCGGTGGGTGAACTGGTCCGTTATAATCGGGAAGTACCCCTTCAACCCAGCCAAGTCGAATCTCTTCTCTACCGTAATAGAGCGTCCTTGGAAAATGACTTAGTGCTCCTTCATGTTAGGAACACATAAAATAATATCATCCTTAGTGTTGGCGTGTGGGGGAGCAACCTTTACTTTTCCTTTACCATTGCTAGAAGATGAAACAGGGGCCTTTCCTTTGTCGGATGACCTAGAGGATGAATGATTATATTTCTGCAAAAAGTATATTAGTGACAAGATATTGAAATAAAAATCAATGTAAAAGAAACTATACTAAAGAAGAATTGAGAAGCAAGTGATGATCAAACAATTCTGAAAAAAATGGTACTGGCGAACAATCAGCAATTTGCCGAAGGCAATTCGTGAACCTCCGACTAGATGCCGATGTTGAACAGAGAACTAGGGAATATCTAGAAATAATTGGTGGTTCAAGCGGCATTTCGCCGGTCACATTTCGTGAATCACTGAGGTAGCACCGGATTCACTCAGTAGCCAAGACCAACTTCAAAGTGAACCGACACCTCAAGCGGCGTTTCACCGAATAGGACCAGCGAATGGCCGGCTTTCCTGTCCCCAATTCTGACCCTCTTTCATACAAACACAATTAACACATTTTCACCACAATCAAAAGACTAGAAATTATACTCCATTCTTACACCTATTCATGATGTTTAAGCCCATAAGATGGATGTCACCCTGTCTATCATTGGGAAAAACATGATGCCTAGGGAAAATGGGTTACTCAGACTTTACCCTCTTCATAATCTCAACATAAAAGCACAGACCCACTTCAATCACAAGCATAACACGTTCAACATTTCAACAAATAAAGCATGGGAAATAGTACACCTACAGAATCATGGAAGCACATTCAAATTAAAACAGGGGTCAAAGAAATGTTACCGAATTGGAATACTATTTGCACACTCTTCTAGCCTCAACAAAAAGAACTAGCTTAAGATTTGCAAGAGCACCTTCAAGTGAGTATAGAGTAGATATTGAGAGTAGAGTGATTTTTATGGTGATATATGGATGAGTATTTATAGGTAAAAAGTGGGAATGTGATAGGTGGAGGGGAAGGTGGGTAGTTTAATGTGGGGCATAGGGAATGTTAGGTAACGGAGAGACAAAAATGGAAAGAAAAATGTTGGGAAAAAGGGAGGCTATGGGAATATTTGCAAAATTAGGGCGGCTGGGAAAGTATTTGGATTTTGTGGGCCAGTCGTTTTAAATTCATCATTTTACTTCAGGACGAGCCCGAAAGGCGATTCGCCGATCCAATTCGGCAGTTCGCCACTACCTTGCATTTGAACTTATTTTGTACCCAGTGATATTGTTTCATCCGGTGATACACCGGTGGTCCACGAATTGAGACTGTGGCCCGCTGGTCATCTGCCGAATCTAAGCCTCGCTTCAGGTGTTCTGCTTCAAATCGGCAATACATCGGCGACCCACGAATCGGATTCGGTGGTTCGCCAGTGTCCTGCTGATGCTTCAGTTCAACACTCATCTTCCTTCTTTGGGATCCCTTATCTTCGGCGATCCACATTTTGGGAGGCTCGCTGATCTCTCGACGATGCTCCCATCATGATTTGCATCTCACTTTGCTTCCCATTTCTCAAGTCCTACACAAACAAAAACAACAAAAACATCAAATAATTCAATAAAAACTTGAGTTGCCTCCCAAGAAGCGCCTTATTTATCATCGTGGAACGATGTAGTCCTTTTTCCTTCAGTTCTTCATTTTTGACGGTTCATCATCCGCTTCCGTCTTGCTCAGCTTCACTCCCTTATCCTCATCATCATTTTGCAATACTCTAATTACCTTGCATTCAGGTGGAGTTCTGGCTGTTGGGCATACCTTGAAGGTAACTTCCTCACCACCAACCCAAAATTTTAACTCTCCAAGTTCCACATCTACCACTGCTCTCCCGGTAGCCAACAAAGGTCTTCCCAAAATAATGGGAACTTCCACATCCATGTCACAATCCAGAATAACAAAATCAGCTGGGAGAATGAACTTATCAACTCGTACCAGCACATCTTTTAACACCCCCATAGGTCTTTTGACTGACCTATCTGCCATTAGTAGATGCATCGATGTTGTTTTCATACTTCCGAGGCCTAATTTCTTGAAACTGAGCAGGGGCATTAGATTTATACTTGCACCGAGATCACATAGAGCCTTCTTAAACACACAAACCCCAATCATGCATGGAATTGTAAAAGCTTCGGGCTCTTCCCTTTTTGGGGCAAGGTTGCTCATCATTACCGCACTACAAAGGTGCGTTTTCTGTTCATTTCCCGCATCAACCACCTTCTTCTTTTTTAGCAAGTCTTTCATAAACTTGGCATAACGGGGCATTTGGATCAAAGCGTCCACTAATGGTATGTTTATGGACAACTTACTAAACATGTCAAAAAACTTCTTAAATTGATCTTCCTTCTTTTTCTTGGTAAGCCATTGTGGTTATGGTGGGGGAGTCTTACTTCAGCTCTATCATCAACCGAGGCCTTCATGCCCGCTTCTTCATCATCCACTTGAATGTGGGTCTCATCATCCTTTTCCTCTATTTCTTCTTCATCCTTTTCTTCATTCTCTTGAATCATTGGCATTTTACCAACCTCATCTTCGTCAACTACTTTCTGGTTCTTCTCCTCACTAGACTTTCCTAGTACATCTCCAATCCTCTTACCACTTCTAGTGACAATAGCCATACATTGACCATCTTTTTTTGGATTAGGCATTGTGTCACTAGGTAATGTGCCTTTAATTCTCGGGTTCATTTGGGCTGAGAGGTGATTCATTTGAGCTTCCAAATACTTGATCGATGTCGAGTGTGAACTCACTATTTGAGCGAGGTTAGACACCTCCCCTCTTAATTCTTTCACTCCACTTTCGGTCGACTCCACCTTCTTCAAAACTCTTGAGAGCATGTCTTCGATTTTGGA
>JACEIK010015728.1:0-17760 GCA_018107945.1 Datura stramonium | reverse complement strand
ATCATAATAATAAGAGAAAAGCTTTATATAACATGACTTGATCCAATATACATAATCATAAATTGTTTGGGTCGGAAAAGTCCCATAGGAGGTCCCAACATACCTGCGGTGGCACATAGTTTATGAGATCCAGGGCAGAACTTAGGCCCCGAACCTACTCGGTGTTCGATACTACTCCCAAAACATATATAGTGCTCATAGTATAATATGCATGAATTCATGGGCTAGTTAAATCATGATATCATAAACATACTTTTACATACATGAACTAGCCATGATATAAGGCCGGTGAGTCGGCCAAAACATAATTCATGATTCATAAGGCTCATACATACTCGTAAATCATACATATAGCTTGAAATTCATAAAATCATAATGGGTTATATAATAATTTAATGATTTGAATCATAATTCATGTTGGGCTTGTAAATATCATCAATGGGAAGGTAGATTATAAATCGGTTCATCATGGGGCATGTATAATTAGGCTTAATTACATAGAAACCAAAATCAATAATATAATGATTAATTTAACTCACAAAATCTGATCACAAATCCATAGATTATGATAAGATTTTAAAATAACAAAACCTATAATCAAATTAGGAGAGTCTATATAAATCAATCACAAAACCCCATGAGTTTTTAAAGAAACTTTTGTAAAAATCATAGAGGAGGGCCATGGGTGTGGAAGAAATCACCCATTGAGAACCCTACATACCAGGGAATATCTGATTCTTAACTTCCCTTGATTACCCAATAATGAAATTGGAAGAATTGAAGAGAAGAGCCTAGAATCTCCTTTGATTACCTCTCACTATTCTTTCATGCATGAACAAAGAGAAAACTAAACTTAACCCCTTTAAATTTCCCTATTCATAACCCAAAACATCATAGTTTAGGCCTTAGGATCTTAGGAAATTTCAAAAAGGCCCTTACTATTTCGCAGAAAATAACTACCAGGTGACCCTAATGGACGACCTGATGGACGACACTAACCCAATTGAGTCGTTATGTCATTTTTCAGGTACATTGTTAGTCAAAACTCCTAGGCTCGTAACGGATCACTTAACGGTTCGTCAGGGGTGACCACGATTCATGGTCACCAATCGTGAAGTACATTACCTCTATCATATCACTTTCCTTGTATATCATCCAATGACGCACATCACGACTCATTGCTTGACACAAAGAGCCATGGCCTCCTCCCGTTAAGTACACTATTTGACCTCTTCTATTTTCCATACACCACCTCCCAACGGTTGACCTAACAACTCGTGGTGTCTGACCACGAGTCGTTCCCACTCTCGAGGGGACTTCTTATCCTCCGACTTCCTCCTCTTCCTTAGCATTCCCCCTGAGCCACCTGACAACTCGGGGGCTGGTCTCACGAGTCATCCAACAACTCATTTTGTGCCTGCAACTGGAATTTTTAGCTTTTACCCATTTCAACTCCCGGGTTTGATCTTTGAGTTCTCGGGGTATAACACCATCACTAGTCAAATGATGTGTAGGTGCACACTTTTATAGAAGGCTTGCATCTCACACAAAAATCCTTTTAGACTCTGCAGCTGGTGGGCAAGCCTTGGAAAAGACTTATGAAGAATTGTACACATTGCTAAACAGAATTTCGCAGGGCAACCCAGAAAGGAATGTTGACACACCTAGAGGTGAGGTGAAGTGAGCGGCAGGCATCTTAGAGGTGGATGGGCTAACAGTTATTGCTGCACAAATAACTGCATTACAAAATCAGATGAACACTCACTTCAGTAACATGAACATAGGGCAGCCGCAAGTTCTAGTCAATGCATCCAGCAAATGTGGTGTGAAGTTTGTGGAAGCAGTGAACCCTCAGCCGAGACATGTGGTGCTGACCCAGATTTAGTTTATTTTGTAGGGAATGCACAAAGGAGAAATAATCAGCATTATGGAAATAGTTACAACCCCAACTGGAGGAATCATCCAAATTTTTCGTGGGGTGGTAATAGTCACCTAGGCCAAAGTTTGAATCAGGGTCCACACATAAATCAAGGAGCACATCAAAATTTCCATCCCCAATTCAAAGGGAATAATGCTCCTACTCATTCCAGCAACATTGAAGACATGTTGAAGACAATTATAACCAACCAAGCTCAGATGGCGGTTGACCAAGAAAAATTTACAGCCGGCATGATAAATCAATTGTTGGCTACAAAAGCTTTGGAGATTCAACTAGGACAGCTAGCTGGAGCATAGAATTCTCGACATCGGGGTGGGTTGTCGAGTGATATAGACACCAACCCTAAGCAGGNATATAGACACCAACCCTAAGCAGGTAAATGTTGTCACCACTAGGAGTGGTAAACAACTAAAGGAGTTGGTGCCAGAAAAGAAAACACAAAAGCTAAAATTATATAGGAGGAGGCCGAGGACAATGATAGAGAAGTGGGGAGTGGAAATTCAACAGGATCTATAAAGTCACCACCACCACCCCCCTTTCCCTCAGAGATTGAGGAAGCGTAAGGAAGAAGCATGCTTCCAAAAATATTTGGAAGTATTAAAGCAAGTACATATAAATCTTCCACTAGTGGTTGTTTTGCAGGGTATTTTGAAGTATGAAAAATACATAAAAGATATTGTGGAGAACCAGAGCAGACTGAAAGACTATGACATAGTTGCACTTATCGAGGAGTGTACATCATGGATACAGAACAAACTGCCTACAAAGCTCAATGATCTGGAAAGTTTTACTATCAAGATCATCATTGGGCAGTCCATTAGAGCCAGTGGTTTATGTGATCTTGGGGCAATCATTAATTTGATGACCACCTTTGTATTCCAAAAGTTGGATTTAGGAAGTCCAAGACCCACAACTGTGATTTTGCAGCTAGCGGACAGCTCGTTGGCGAGACTAGATGGAATTGTGGAAGATGTGCTAGTGCAAGTGGGCTCCCTTATTTTTCTGGTGGATTTCATAATCCTTGTTTCTGAGCTAGACTAGTAAGTCCCATTTATTTTGGGACTTCCCTTTTTGGCATTCGGAAGAGATTTGATAGATGTAGCTGCAGGGAAGCTAACTATTAGAGCCCATGACAAGGTTGAAGTGTGTGATGTCTATAAAGCCACGAAGCTCCCTGCTATTTATGAGGAGCTGTCAGCCATCACTTTTATTGACCAAGAGTCGGCACTTCAGCTCATTATCCCGAAGGATCCATTGGAAAGAGCATTGGTGGGACATGATCAATTCGGGGATGTTGCAACCTATGAAATGGTTCAAGCTTTGAATGCTGCCAAAATATTCTTTCAAAAGCAGGAGTTTGAATCTTTACATAGATCTTTTGAGCCTTCACCTAAGCCATCTATTGAGGAGGCCCCCAAATTGGAGCTGAAGGCATTACCTCCACACCTCAAGTATGCATTCTTGGGGAAAGCTGATACAATGTCGGTCATTATTTCTTCTAGACTAACAGATTCACAGGTTCAAGAAGCACTGGTGGTCTTGAAAAAAGAGAAAGAGATCCATAAGATAGAAAATGTTAGACATCTGAGGAATCAGTCCATCCTTCTACATGCACAAGATATTAATGGAGGAAGGATCCAAACCGATTGCACAACATCAATGAAGGTTGAATCCAGTGATGAAAGATGTGGTGCAGAAGGAGGTAATTAAGTGGTTAGATGTAGGAGTAGTCTATCCGATCTCTGATAGTGAGTGGGTCAGCCTGGTTAATTGTGTGCCAAATAAAGGGGGCATGACAGTTATCACTAATGAGAAGAATGAGTTGATTCCTACTCGCACGGTCATAGGCTGGAGGATTTGCATGGACTATAGAAAATTAAATGAGGCCACCAGGAAAGACTAGTATCCCATTTTGTTCATCAACCAGATGCTGGATAAACTTGAATCCAGGAGTATTATTGCTTTCTAGACGGTTATTCTGGCTATAATCAAATAGCCATAGCCCCAGAAGATCAGGAGAAGACCATATTTACCTATCCATATGGGACGTATGCCTTTACGCATACGCCATTTGGGCTATGCAATGCACCGACCACGTTCCAACAATGCATGATGGCTATATTTAATGATATGATGGAAGACTATGTGGAGGTATTCATGGATGATTTCTCTGTTTTTAGTAACTTATTGGTTGTATGTTTGTAGAATCTGGACAGGATCTTTTCTAGGTGTGAAGATACGAACCTTGTACTGAATTTGGAGAAGTGCCACTTTTTAGTCAAGGAAGGCATTGTCTTTCACCACAAACGGTCACAAAACGGCTTGGAGGTTGACTGTGTCAAGGTAGAGGTTATGGAGAATTGTCACCGTCAGTGTCTGTCAAGGCTATCCTGAGTTTCTTGGGCTGTGCAGGGTTTTATAGGCGGTTCATTCAGGATTTCTCAAAGATTTCCAAACCGATGTCCAGACTGCTTGAAAAAGATGTAATGTTTGATTTTGGGGCAGAATGTGTTAGTTCTTTCGAGGAGCTAAAGAAGAAGCAAGTGGAAGCTTCTATTCTGATTGCTCCATATTGGGAACGCCCATTTGAGCTAATGTGTGATGCTAGTGATGTGGCTATGTGTGCAGTACTGGGGCAGAGAAGAGAAAAAAAATTTCACTCCATATACTATGCAAGGAAAATGTTTGATGTGGCTCAGGCTATTTATACTGTCATAGAGAAGGAGATGTTGGCACTGGTGTATACATTCGATAAATTTAGATCCTATCATGTTGGGACAAAAGTGGTGGTGCACACGGATCATGGAGCGATCCGATACTTATTCAACAAGAAGGAGGGTAAGCCCAGGTTGATTAGGTGGATATTATTGCTATAGGAGTTCGACTTGGAAATTCGAGACATGAATGGCAGCGAAAATCAGGTAGCAGACCATTTATCGCGGCTAGAGGATAGGTAACATGTGAGTGATGTTGGGAGCATCTGAGAAGAGTTCCCTAATGAGAAACTCTTGGAACTAAGTGTGGCGGAACTCCCTTGGTGTACGGACATAGCGAACCTAATAGTAAGTGGATTGTACCCATCAGAAGCAACCGCTTAACAATGAAAGAGGTTGAAGTATGAGCCCGGTTGTACTTGTGGGATGAACCCCATCTATTCAAGAAGGGTCCATATCAAGTGATGAGATGGTGCATTGCAGAGAGCCAGGTGACACAGGTGTTGAGAAGCTGTCATTCCTCGTCATACGACGGTCAACATGGAGGAGAGCGCACTGCTCATAAGGTTCTCCAGTCAGGTTTCTTTTGGCAAACTTTATTCAAGGATGCAACAGCATATGTTAAGTCATGTCATCAATGCCAGAGAATGGGCACAATCAGCAGAAAACATCAGATGCCCTTGCACAATATTTTGGAGGTCGAGGTATTCGACGTGTGGGGGATAGATTTTATGGGGTCATTTCCACCGTCACTAGGCAATCAATACATTTTGGTAACGGTGGACTATGTCTCCACATGGGTTGAGGCCGCAGCCTTCCCCACTAATGATCCCAAGGTAGTGGCCAAATTTGTGAAGTAGATATTTTCTAGGTTTGGAACTCCACGAGCTATTATTAGCGACGGAGGTTCGCACTTTGTAAGCAACTAATTTCGAAACCTATTGTCCAAGTATGGAGTTAGGAATAAGGTAGCTACAGCATACCACCCCCAGACTAGTTGACAGGTTGAAGCATGGAACAGGAAAGTCAAGCTGATTCTTCGGAAAACCGTAAATGCTCAACGAAAGGATTGGGCAAGCAAACTAGATGATGCTCTGTGGGCGTATAGGACTGACTATAAGACGCCAATTGGGACGTCACTGTATCGGTTGGTTTATGGGAAGTCCTGTCACTTTCCTGTGGATCTTGAACATCAGTCTTATTGGGCTGTGAGGAAGTTGAACATGGATCCCAAGTTAGCGGGGAAAAAACGGTTATTGCAATGGCATGAACTAGAAGAGTTTCGATGGCATGCCTATGATAGTGTGAAGCTATATAAAGAGAAGACCAAGAGATGGAATGACAAGCACATAGTGCCTCGAATCTTTGAGCCTGGGCAGATGGTGTTACTATTCAACTCTAGGTTGAAGTTATTTCCAAAAAAGTTGAGGTCCAAGTGGTCTGGAACATTTGAGGTTGCTAGGATGACCCCATACAGGGAAGTTGAATTGTCGCAAGAAGACAAAAGTGCCATTTTTTTGGTAAATGGTCAAAGGTGTAAGCATTATTGGGGTGAGGGCGTCAATCGAGAGAAGACGTCTATCACCTTATCTGACGAATGAGTTTGAGTTGGGTCGTGCCGCGATGGAAAATCAAGCGCTGCATAGGAGGCAACCCATGAGTGTAATGTAATAGTTAGGATTTATTTTCAAAAAAAAAAAAGAAGAAGAAGTCGTGCCACGACTGAAACAACAGCTCTAGGTGGGAGGCGACCCACTATTTTCGAACTTATTGATATTTTTGGATGAATTGCGGGATGCTACAGTGCTGAAAAATGATCTAAAGGACAAACACATTGCAGGAGTAAAAATTAATATCGGATGTACAAGGAACAATGTCTGCCAGACAAGACAAAGGAAAAGGTGTTTCGTCCTCCGGTGGAGGCCGAAAGAGAATACGACTTGGAGAAGGTGTGCCAGCAGCCCCACCAGTTTCCACGGGCTATAAAAGGTGATTTGGTACCAGATGGGTGGTCAATGAAGGAAAAAAATTGTATGCCAAGCATAAGGAGTCGAAATACTTCCTGGAGGGGCAAATTGATCGGGATAGTTTGGCACAGGAGTTCCCCCGAAAAATGCAAAGGCTACACACCCTGGGCATGGACTTAATTTTTAATGATCTTAGGGAGTGTAATTTACATATGGTTTAGGAATTCTATACAAATTGGGAACCCACTCACCACAGCTACACATTCAAGATTAGGGGTCAAGTCCTACCATTTGAAGCACATCACTTGAATGCAATCTTGGATACACCTGACCCAGATCCACATCCACTCCGCTAGCTTAATATCACACCGCCATTTGCTGAAATTCGGCACACATTATGTGGGAAGCGATCGACATCCCAGTGGATTCACCAAAAAGAAAAGGGGTATCACCAGACAATGCCCTTTGCACGGATAAACAGGGAGGCACGTGTCTGGCTGAAGATTGTTTGTAGCGGCCTCATTCCAGGGGTACGTATGACTGATGTCACCAGGGACAGGGTATGCTTGGCATACGCTTTAATGAGAGATGTTGAGACAAATATTGGGGCTATGATCAAATCCCCCATGAAAAAGGCGAGGCTGCATTAGGGGCACCGGTACGGCTTTAGTGGTCTACTCACCACCTACCTCAGGAGCCAGGATATTGAGAAGGAAGCTTTGGAATATAGGCCAAGGTAGAACGGTGCGTTATGGACGTGAAAAAGACTAAGGTGCAAGATACCATTTATGGGCCAGTTCTCAAATTAGCCCAGCGATACGCTCGAGATGATAGCTACGCCGCCAGGATGTTTGGACTGCAAATGCTACAACTTTGAATTGGTGTACGACACACAATAGAGGATGAGCTTTGGCAGGTGGATAGGTACGACCCCATATATGAACATGCCAGAGCTATGTGTAGGATTGGGCCAGCGTTTATAAAGCCGATGGATGATGATGTACCCACTAATGAGGAGAGACGTCGGAAAGACTCAGATATTGAGTCAGATGATGATGAGGCGGATGACTTTGACCTCGATGAGGAGGCTTTTGAACTAGATGAGGAGATTGATATAGTTTTTTGATCAGGGAGTCTTCACCACTCTAACTCTATTTTTCCATTGATATGTTGCAAGCACTGGGGACAGTTCTTATTTTAAGTGTGGGGTGGTTATTTTGTGTTTGTCTATCCATATGACTCTCTGAAAACTGTTGCATGTATTAACTAGTAACAAAAAAGCAACGCTATTGCATGTAATTTGTAGATAGGAACAAGACTTGGTACCGGATATGTAATAGCTAGTAAAATTATTGTTTCTGTTCCTATGTTATTGTTGTTGTTGCCGTTGTTGCTTATCATTTTATTCAAACTTTTTGGGTTTCTAGGCTTTTGTTTTTGGTGCTTTTCTTGAGAATAGTCCCTTTGAACTGAGTAGATGTCTTTTTTATCATAGGTAGAGACTGTTACCTATGATGGATGGATGACAACTGTCTTAAAGGAAATTAGTCATGTTTAGGAAATAAAACCATCACTAATGGTCGTGGTAAGATGCTAGACTTTATGGGATATACATTTGAAACAAGCAAATAATGTGGAGAAAAAGGTAGGGTCACAGAGGTCATGGTGTTTAACTCTAAATTGTAAAATTGTTGGCTTAATGGTGCTTGTCACTCAATGTGGATGAAATCATAAAAAAGGTCTAGGCTACTCAAGTTTGAACCTTTGTTCCATGTGTGGACAACTCTCTATATTTCTTACGAACTAGCATCTAGAATTTGCCTTGTGTATACGAAAAGCTGAAAGTTGCATTAAACTCAACGGATATGATTAAGGAACTTCTTTGTGAACCGAACTATTTGACCTATATCACTAATTGTTCCTCACCTTGATGTTATCCCCAGTGAGCCATGTTTGAGCCTTCAAGCCTATTTTTGTTGGAATAGCCTCACTAATTAGTCGTACCCTGTTTGTTCAAATGGCCTCAATTTTAATTTGATCCAAATAGGTGCTAGTGCACTTTATTGAGACATTATTTCAAAGGAAATGATCAAAGGAATGGGTGAATAGTAAGGGGGAAAGGAATTGTGTGTGTACTTAGTTCATAAGCTAAATAGAAAAAAAAATTATGTATATATGTATGCATGGATATATGTATATATATAATGTATTGATGAGTATAAGACATGGGTACACACTCCTTACTTCTTGGATAAGAATAAGTAAGTGAGGGGAAAACAATCATGAAATGGGTGAATAGTAAGGGTGAATAGTAAAGGGGAAAGGAATTGTGTGTGTACTCAGTTCATAAGCTAAATAGAAAAAAAATTATGTATATATGTATGCATGGATATATGTATATATATAATGTATTGATGAGTATAAGCCATGGGTACACACTCCTTACTTCTTGGATAAGAATAAGTAAGTGAGGGGAAAACAATCATGAAATGGATGGAGTGAAGTGCTAAAGAAGTAAGGCACTGAAAAGTAAAATGTGTAATTCTCTTAAAGTGTATAGGGATAAGAGTCACTTTGACCCAAACAATCTTACCCATCTCGTAGCCGACATTACAACCATAAAAAGCCCTTTTGATCCTACAAGTGATGTTATGCTCAGTTGAATAGTACAGTATAGGCAAACTCATGGTGTGTTAGATTTTCTTGAAATAACCTTTGGAGCATGAGCGAATCAATTAGAGTATGTGCTCAATTGTGATCATATTGATCTCATGAAAGTAGGGACATTGCATCCATGTGAGGGCACATGATGGTAAAACTTTGGTGAAGCTAATGACCTCACTACTATGATGTAAACATGTTGGTTGGATTTTCGGTTGAAAAGTTATTCATTAGGGTTTGGGTGATTCTGCTTATAAATGTGGTGAGTGAAGACCATGCTTGATTAAATGAATTGTATTCCATGATTAAAGTGTTTAGAACAACTAGGTATGAGCTATATGGTTCCATTGATGATGGTAATGCTAAAATCATACTGAGGATGTTAAAGGATTGTCCGAGGATGAACAAGGTTATAAGTTTGGGGTGGTGATCTTGGGCGTATTTGTACCACCCAAAGCCATATTTTCAAATACTGGAGCCGAGTTGAGGATAATACTGATATATTCATGCATGTTTTGAATTAATTATGCTTATGGACTATCAAGATAGATATCAACATCGAAGATTTGCGATTAAGTGCATGGACGCATGTAAACGCAAAGACTTCATACAATATATTACTTGGAAGGCCTTGGATAAATGAGAAAAAAATTGTTCTATCCTTCTATTATAAATGTTTGAATTATCTCAAAGGTGGAGTTTAGAATAAGATAGTTGTTGATGATAAGCCATTTCAAGAAATTGAGTCACACTTTGGCGATGCAAAGTTATACTTGAGAAACTACGTTGTGAAGGAAGCAAATGTCGATAACATCGCAATGGCCAAGATTTATAAGCTTTCAACTAAAAGAGGTGATGTGACTGCTGGAAAAGTCAAAGTTGGCATTGAGGAGCCGCACTCCATTTTGAATAAAGGGAACATTGTGTCTTTGAGAAAAAAGATAAGTTTACGTGCTCGGCTATATGCCGAAGGTGAAGAAAGAGGAAGGTCAATCATCCGACACACGAGCAAATGTACTAAAGAGGACAACTTTCCCTATTATATGGATTGACGTGATTCACTTATCCTCAAATTTACTTGAAGAATTTGTGGTCCAAAAATCCTCCGTAAAATATGGAATTTCTTACGAAACATAAAATAGAAGGTTTTGATCCAAATGTGTACAAGTTATTTGCAAAGACTAGGTACAACCCCAATCCACCATGATGTTAGGGAAACTCCAATCAGAAGTTACCATCATGAAATCACATGAGGTTTTAGAAATAAGAAACCACCGCTGATACATATCTCCATAAAAAGAGCAGCTACTAATGATTCCAACTACCAACAATTATATCCTTCTATCCTCCCCCATTAACTCCCATTAAATACACTATTTCGACCCACCAATCATTTTCAACCTCTTCCTCCTATAAAAACCCCATTTATTTTCACCATTTCCTCCATTCCTTCTCAAACTCTTCTCTCACTAAAACAAAAGCAAAATAAATTTCAATTTTTGGGTTAGCCATTGTTGATCAAGAAACCATGTTTTCAATCTCTTTGATTTTGTCTCTCCTCACTCGGTAGGTGTACTCATTATTCTTATTTTAATTGCTCTTTGATAATGTCAGTGAAAAAGAAAGCATTCTTAGTTTATAATTTTCTTAACCCATGTTCCCCATTACCCATCTTGTGTTCTTTATTTTTGGAATATCTTTTGTTGTTATGGGTGTGGCAGGGGATTCGAATTGCAACATATGGGTAGGATTACTTGTGATAATTCTCTATTTCTTATGTATGCCTCATGTTTTGATATAATAGTTGGGGATGAAGTCTGAGTAATCCCGTGTGAATGAAATGCATGATTTTCCAGATGATAGATAGGTTGACGTTTTTCTTAAGGGAAAATCGTCATTTTTTTCTTTTGTGTTGCTTGAATTGGGTAACCATGATGTGTGACTGAGTTTACTGAGACGTGAAATTGAAGTGTGATTTTTTTGGGGTTGGGGAGATCAATTTTTTGAACTGCCAGTCACCGGTTAGGTTCTACGAAACGCATGTTGAGGCGTCGGTATGGGTTTGAATCTTCAATCCACTACATATCACTTGTGTTCATCTGCAAGTCATGGATCAGGACCATCGAAATAGGTTCAGTGCAGGTGAAGTCTGATTGGCCCAGTTTTCTATTGCAGACCTTCGACACACCGACGAACTACGGGTCCCTACCTGCGAAATGCCAGTGCAGTGCATGTACCTCTAGTTATTATTTTAACTATTCACATTTTTTATCATCCAATCTTAGAATTTTGTTACTTAACTTAGGATAGTTATAACTTTTAATTTTCATTTACTAAAAATACAAAAACAAGTTTGTTTTGTTGTGGCACTAACATTATTTTCCAGAAATATGACTTCATCTAGGCAAGCCGACAAGGGAAAGGCACCTTCCCCTTCCAATAGTAAAGGCAAGGATAAAGCCAAATAAACCCCAACTCCCACCAATACTAGGGATGCCATCATCTATTGTGTGCCCGACACGAAGGCACATTACATCATATGTGAATGGAGGCCAATCACTATCGAGAAACACTTTGATTTGGTGGGGCTGGGGAGTGACTTCCCAAACATCATTGCACTGTTCAATGAAAGACAATGGCACATGTTTATGGAGCCCCTCCTGAACTACTACACAAATTTGGTGTAGGAATTCTATGCATCATACTAGGGACGACAAGAGGAAATAAAACACAAGGGAAAGGTTGATGAGTTCCTGTGCCTCCCCTCAGTCAAAGTTCGGGGTGTGGAAGTTGACATTTCTCTAGATGTCATAAATGCCATATTTTGGGAGGATGAGACCTACTCCGTAATTGAGTATGTAGCTCGAATGGAAAGCAAGGAAGACAAATTCGATTGGGTGGCTGCCATTATGGAAAATGGAATGCCCTTGTGGGCCTCCATGGGTAGTGAAATCACAAGGCAGGACCTAAAATTTTAGGCCAAGTTGTGGCTTGAGTTTGTATGCGTTGCATCATGCCTTTTAAAAATGATCAAAGAGTCAACCTCGAGGCAGCCATCCTTATTACCTGCATCATGTTAGCGGTGCCCATTAATTTTAGGGAAATAGTGACCACATGATGAAGTGTAAGGCCAGACAGCAAGGAACTTTAATGCCATATGATGTTCTCATCACACAACTGTGTCTCAAAGCAGGATTTCCATATTTCCCTGATAAATCCCCCATCTCTGCTGCTGGTTTCATTATAGTTGATAGGTAAAGGGACGCGGATGCACCTAAGAGCATAAGAAAAAGGACGCAAGCAAGGAAGGCTCCACCTTTTGTGGCATAGATGAGACTCCTATAGCTCCCAACCTCAACATGCCACACTCCGAGACATCCGCAGAGGCACCATTCAGAGGGACTTCACCTCCTCCTACATCCCCCGCCCAACTGGAATTTAGAAGCTAGTTCAAATGATACATTCTCATGAGAACCAAGTCCAAAAGTTTGATTCTAATCTCCCTACTCTTATCATTAGTATGGGAAGAAGGAGATGAAAAATGTGTTTGATAGCCTGAACAAGCTATGCTCTTGAGTGGATGTAGTCGAGGGAGCAGTCATCTCTCTCCGAGCTGAAGTGAGGGATCGGAGAGAGGATCCAGGCATGAGTTTTTTTGATGCATCCATGGCTGCCCCATCTACAATCGGGGCCCTATTGATGATTTTTTTGAGGGTTTAGGTGGGGATGATGAGGCAAACTTGGGAGATGAAGACCATGATGAGGAAGAGGCCAGTGATGATATCGAAGAGTATCCACATCAAGTAGTTCTTATTATGCACCGATCTTGGGCCTATTTAAATGACCCAAAGTCATATTTTCAACCATACTGGAGCCTAGTGTAGGATAATACTGATATATTCATGCATGTTTTGAATTAATTTTTCTAGTGGACTAATAAATATGATTAGACTATTTGCAAGTGGAAAATACAATAATTTCATCTTGGTTTTGCTGATGGACACTTGGAGATGACGTACGGGAAGTTTAGAGAGCTTAAAAGCTGATGTTGGAATTCGCTCCCGTGCCACGTTGGATATTATTCGCGTTTAAAAATGTGCCATGGAACTTTGATAGAAAAAATTAACTTTTTAAGGCATCAAATTTTTAGTGAAAGACCGCGATGGGTCTGTGTCACGGAGCAGAAATGGCGCGATGGCCTCCGTGACACTGTCCTTGTTCATTATTTGTAGGCATCAAACTTCCAGTGAAGGTCCACGTTTGGTCCATGTCATGGAGGCAAGATGGCGTGTTAAGCCCCTTGACACGAATCTTGCATTTCCAGAATTCCCATAATTCTAGTGAGCCTTCGCGACAGCTCTGTGTCATGGAGCAGTTCCTCCGTGATGAGCTCCGTGCTGTATTTTTTTCACTTGTATATATAGAACACTTGGTTGTTTTATTTTTCATTATCTGAAATATTAGTAAGAACGTGGGAAACAGCAGTTGAGCTGAAAAATCTAGGGTTCTTTCTCTTCTCTTTTCTTCTAAATTTCAATTTTTCTTATGCTAAAAACTTGTTTGGAGATGTTTAATCAAAGAATGAGTGACTAATTCACTTCATTCTGAGGTTAAGGCTACCTGTATGATTGTATGATTTTATTTTAGTTTCAGCTTGATGTTCTTCTATCATAAATGCTTGTTCTTCTATTCCTGCTCTTTATATTTTAGTGTTTGAATAACATTATGATAAATTCATAACCTTAATTTGACTCTGAAAGGAGAATTATTAGGGTAGAATGAGGAATAGGAGAATGTGTTCTTATCTTTTCTATAACATAAATGTATAATTCGCGTGTGGAATAGAAATATATCTACAATGCCACATTCGGTTAACAAAGGGACAAATGCTTCTAGACCTAAGATGAGTTATTGCATCATAATTTAATACGTGTAGTTGCAAAGTTCATAATTATGCAATTGTCTAGAGGTTCAAAAGACCATAGACAGAATTTAACTTCTCATAACCAGCAACCCGATAAAGAACGTAGCTAAAGAAAAATATAAGTTGTACATGATTGCATCTCATGCCTTAACCTTAGAATATTCTTGCTTATTGGTTTAATCAATGGTCTTTGCTTCATTGATTGTTACTTTCTTGATTTATA
Organism: Datura stramonium; assembly: GCA_018107945.1. Classification (NCBI taxonomy): domain Eukaryota; kingdom Viridiplantae; phylum Streptophyta; class Magnoliopsida; order Solanales; family Solanaceae; genus Datura; species Datura stramonium. The sequence goes on along the minus strand of JACEIK010015728.1, from coordinate 3,332 downwards.
TTTGTAACACTCTTAATTTATTGGGATACTTACACACTTGTGTAGAATAATCACAAATATTAAAATTGAAAAATCACTACATCATAGTCCTTGTGGGTTCGATATCCGACATGAAAGAGCCACAGTATTACTTGTATGAACACGTGCATTTGTGTGCGTTTGGGAGACAACATGCACACTGGGGATAATGTAATATCTTAGTTAGGGGTGGGATGTCTCTCTCTTGTTGTGTACTTTTTGGTCTTTTTGTTTCCCTTTTCGAGCTAAAATTCTTATGCTTTAAATGTGATGCAATTTTAATTTTTGCTTAGTTGGATGAAAGCCCCTGTCAGGCTTGTGGTGAATGAAAATATTGGTTTTTGACTTGTTAGTTCCTTTGATGGGTCTATTTTAGATTACCAAATATTTAATGACCCATGTATTACTAATCTTCTTTGTTCATAGTAGTTAGCAAATAAACTCCAAGGGTTTTCTTTATACCACGGTTCTTTTCTAAGGAGAGATTTTCTTTTCTTTGATTGTCGAACCGAGTAGCATTTCTTAATGATAGATTGAGAGATGACTTTCTTAAGGGAAAAATGTTGAGTTTAGAGTCTTTTTGAGTCGATTGTTGCACTTGCTTTTGAGAGGGTACCACCAAATATTTTTAAATGGCATTGAGAATGGATTTTGAGGAAAAATGGGCATTTGAATTTAAAAATTTGGCACTCTTTTGTCATGAGTTGCACATTTCTTATTTGGATTTTTGATTCACATGCTATCTTGTCTAAAGTCATACTCTTGATATTGTTGTAAGAATTGTGTGAACTCCTTGGAGTGTGATGCCTTGTGTGGTGAGGCTTTTTAGATTAATTTTCATGCATGGATGGTTATCTAGAACTTCCCTTAAGTGTAAAGGCAAAATTATAGATGTAGCTGCACTTAGAACATGATTTTAGGCTTTCGTTCGATAGTCACGTCACCTATATGACCTCCTTGAACATTCATCTTTGCTAGCCAATGTTGAGCCTTTAACCCTTTTCGTTGAGAATCACATTACATGGCTATTACCCTTTTGAAATTCCTCTTTTGGAACATATCCTCCCTAGTACTAGTTGTGAAAAGAAATGAAAAATGGGGTTTGATGCCCAAACTTTTGGAAAAGATAAGGGAGAAATGAGGCAAAAGCCTAAGTTTGGGGATTTGCAAAGAAAATGTGAGGTAGCACCAAAAGTGTGATGGAATGAACAAATTGGTTGGTTGAAAAACCTCTAAACCTTAAAAAAAAGAATAATCGAAAGGTGCAAACTCTTGCTTAGAGGAGGCTAAAGGTGGGAACCAAGGAGATATAAGGGTAGCTCTTGATACAAAATTGAGGATGTTGACCAAGGAGAAATAAGGCGGAGTGATCTCAATAGTAAAATGGAGTATGCAAAAATGTTCACAAAAGGGCATTAGAGAGGTTTTAGTCACTAAAACTAAAAATTCATCCTACATTTACCCCTAGCCTTCATTATGACCCCCAAGTCCTAATTGATTTTGAGTGTAGAAATTCTACGTTAGTGGAAACTTATATGAAGGGCAAGCCTATGGGTCAAGTTGTATGCATGAGAATTTCTTTGTGAGAATGAGTGTATTTTCTTCATTCTATAATCCCTTTTGTGTGTGAATTTATTGAAAATTAAATGGGGTTCTCTCTTGATGTGAGTGGAATCACTTCCTTGGGGAACATTCTTGAATGTGTTCAAAGTAAATTGAGGCAAGAGTGCAGTGAGCATTAAGGCATCTTTGAATATGAATTTGTAATGAATTAAGATGCTATGTGAGCTTGTTTTGATCAACCATGCCCCTTGTTTTGAATGTTAGAAACACTTTTAAATCATGTCAATTGTTTATGGTTACCTCTTGAAGCATTTGCATAAATTGTTGAGTCTGTGTGCGAATTTCGGGATTATCATAGTCCCAGTTGTCCCTTGTACAAAACTTCATGTGGTCTGAGATGCTTAATTTAATTATTCAGTTGTAAAGAAATGCCTTGCTTTAGGACAAGCAATGGTTCAAGTTTGGGGGTCTGATCAGTTTGTACTTTACCTTCATTAGGCTTTTAAACATGATCTTTTTCTTGGTTTTCAAGTCATTTAGGAAGATTTTATGCCCTTTCTCTTTAATTCTTCAGGTATTCAATTTAAATAGAGAAAGAAAGAAATTGAAAAAAAAATCATGGAGTTGGAAGAAGAGGACATATGTTTCGAAAGATGACACCTGCAAAACGCAGGCCAAAAGCAGGAGAGCACTGCTTAGAAGTGGAAGGACACCTGCAGAATGCAGGTCAGCACCTGCAAAATGCAAGTGCAAATGCAGGACCATGCCTAGACTTACTGGCCCCCAATTGCGATCAACATGTGCCTCGTAGATAGGCACCTGCGAAACGCAGGTACCGCGCAAGTGAGGCCGTCATCAAAGGGGTAAAATCGTCCATCACAAGAAAAGAGGAGCAGTTTTACCCTATTTTTGTACATCTTTTATAAAGAATAGAATATTCCATTCCATAACATTCTGTAGTTAGTTTTTGTATTTCAGAGAGAGAAAAGATAGAGAGAAGTGAGAGCATTTTCGTTCATCTTTTTCATCTTTGTAAGGTAAAAAATCCTCCATTGAAGAACAAATTGAGCTTGAAATTTGTTATTAATGGTCAATGATAGTGATTCCTTTATTGGTTTTACCTTTTGTTCTTCATCAATGAGTAGCTAAACACCTTGTTAAGGGTGTGTGCATGATAGGGGCTAAAATGGATTGGGTGTTGCTAGTTTAATTGTAGAATTACATATTTAGCATAAATTCATTGTTTTTTGTAAATTATAATTGAAATATCTATAATTTCAAGTATAAATTGTGTTTACTTATTCTATTGTTTCTTGAAAAAAAGGAATAGAATATGGGTGAGAAAATAATGGTAGGTAATTGGGTTTTGATTATGTGGACTTAGGCTAGAGATAGCGAAAAACCAGTTTCATACTGTTACACCCCGTAAAATTTCCAAAACATAGATGGCCTATTCGCGTGTTGATTAAGCGTATTTGAAAGCCATACATGCTAGAAAAAGGCCCGGGAAAAGACCGGACGAGAAACCTGTCGAACGATCGCGGAAGGAGCCGGGGCAGAGCCCCTCCATGATGGAAACGTGTCACGGAGGTGGAGCCTCTGCGTTGGCTCCGTGACACATTGTCCTTGACCAGGCACAAATATATAAAGTCTCCAACTTCGGTTTATTCATTAAACATTAGATAATTTTCCAGAAAGCTCGCGAAAACAGAGAGGGTGCGAAAGTTCTTATAGATTATCGCTCGATTACG
>JACEIK010015727.1:0-17776 GCA_018107945.1 Datura stramonium | reverse complement strand
GTGTGTGTGGGAGGTGGCAGGGGGTGTGCCTCGTGCCTCCCATTGAGGCAGCCCCCTTGGCGCGCCGCGCCTCTCATTGAGGCAGCAGGCCTAGCGCCCCGCACTGGCCAGTGCACTGCTGGCTGGCGCGTCGCGCTGGCCTTGCACGCACGGGTCCCGTCCGACCACGCTTCCAAGTCTTTTTTCCACAGACGTCAAGCTCTTCTTACTCATAACCTATCCATGTGTACGCTTACTAATCATTAACACTTACGGGGTGTAACATTATTGTCAATTGGAATTCAACCTGTGTCTAGGAGAACCCATTAAACAAGAGTTATGCCTTGAGTTATTGTTGATTGATGCTAACCCAACCTAAATTTTCTCTTTGAAGCCTCATAAAGGTAATTGGGCAGGATTGGGTGACTTTCATCACTAATCACACACTACAAAGCAAAATCAATCAAATGTTCATTAGCCCAAACTCAATTTTACCAAATTGGGATCATTAGGGTTCACAATCCATTGGGTTCACAAGCCTAGATCTGAATTTAGTTACCCATAGCAAGAAGGAGAAAATAATTAAAGTAATTAGACATTCTTACCAATGAAAATTTAAATTGGATAACAGATCTCTAATAGATGAAATAGAATTTTCAAATTACAAGCTAAGATATAGAATCTACTATGGAAACTAAGGCTAACTAGCTATATTTACTCTCTATGGAAAATATGAATTGAAAAGCTCAATAAAAATTATAAGAAAAATCTATTTATACTATGTCCCAAAAATCCCAATTAATTCAATCTTCGGAGTGCCATGTGTACAGGGACGGACAGTCCTTCGAAAAGACAGACTGTCCTTTGATCCGTACTTTGCAATGTGGCTTCTGTTCCCAGCTTGTCTTCCATTGATCGATGGACCGTCTTTGGGAAAGAAGGTTCATCCCTTGTATTTCACTTTAAAATTCCACTTCTTCCTAGCTTGATTATATCCTTCAATGACAGACTGTCTCCTGGAAAGACGGTCTGTCCTTCAAACCATTGTTAAGGACTCTATCAGCTTGGTTTCTAGAATCTTATGCTGGACTTGGACGGCTGGTGATGCAAACCATCTATCAGACAGACGGTCTATATATTGTCTCTTCCTTTGGACATTTTTCATACTTTAATTCTTTTCATCTTTAGTTTGATTGAGTTACTAAAATATAGCATAATAAGGCCAGTTTTCACTTAATTTAACTCCTAAAGACATCAAAATGCTATGAAATGAAGCAAAGATGTGTCGTTAATTCTTAACACATCACAGGGCATGAGGAATAACAGAGGTCCTTACCATGGATAGCCTTACATACCTTATCATTTTCCTCACAATTATCACCACAAAGCTACAATCCCTTTCTACATCAATCGACAACAATTATAGGGATGATGACTAAAATCAATATCTTAGCAACGAAATTCAAGTTATAGAGGCATTACATCAAACACCCAAATGGTAAAGGAAATTTAAGCCTCCTACGGGTGGGGTGCCCTAACACTTTTTGTTTCTACAGCCCCTTAACAACATGCACAATCATTACAAATCCAACCAAACCACATCCATCCCCAACACCAAAACAGTCCCATAAATCCTACCCCTAGGTCATTCTGTGAACTTATGTCCTTCTAGAACCATCCCATGAGTCCTAACCTTAGAACATCCCTAAGCAGTAGAAATAATACTTCATGTAAGGTTTTAGGAGAGTTAATTACCTTGAAGGAAGGAATAATGCTAAAGATTCCAAGTCTTGAAACCCAAAAATTGTCCTCCTTAGTTTCAAGAATCTTTATTCAATATGAATTTGTGATTGAAGATGTTTATAGGGCTTAATCATCTTCAAAATCATGAGAACTTAGAGATAAAATAGAGTTTGGATGGGTGGATGTCGCATTGGTGATGTCTGGAATGATTTCCAACACACAACATAAGATATATAGAGAGGTGAGGCCATGAAAGGGCCAGCCACGCCGCGCCTACTATTGCACCAACCGTGTGCTTCTGAAGTTTGGTGTCAGGTGCACTATGCCTCGCAAAGTGTGTACCAGTCTATTTGAAGTCTGGGTTGGATGCGCTATGCCTCTCAATGCGTGTACCTATCCGTCTTAAGTTTGGGGTCGGGGGCACTGCGCCTATTAATCCACCTACCTACCACTACTTGATAGTGTCTTAGTAAAATAGCTAAAACTTTTTAATATGAACTCCAATTGATGAATGGTTAGATGCACAGGAAACTAGATTCATAGGGATTTAATTTGATGGGTAGAACATCCAAAGATACATTGTAGATTGGGAGATATGGTCATTTAATGTTGACCAATGCTCATAAACTTTACATACTCTTCATTCTTCTCTTTATACATGTTTTCGTTATCACATACGGCCCGTACTTACCATGTACGCTATATATGTGTCTTCGTAGATAGGAATAGTAGCTCTCGGGTTTCACATCTCATCTACGGCTCCCGGTATGGTCCTTACTCTTATCCATTCTTGCAGAAAGTCACAACAATTGATCCTTTCAATTTCTAACCAACTCCAAAAATCCTTAACACATTTTATCTCATTAGTTACTCCTCCCAACATTTACAATTCACCAAATTTTTCTGGGTCGATTTTATCCACATACTAGAATGATTCAAATCTTAGTACGATGGTACGAGGTGTTACAGTAGCATCTTTTGCGACCACCTCTGAACCTGACGAAATGGCAAGTTCTCTAACATACCTAGTTGAAAGAGTCAATCCAGCACCCTATTTTGAAGGTAGGAGATGATCGATCCCCTTCATCTTCTCAAAAGGATAGTTAGTGGAATCAAAATAAACCTTGATAGAAGAAATTGAGGATCTTGTCCTCTTCTCTCCCTGAGACTGGGAAACTTGTAACTTTATCCCTTCCAAGCTTGTAAGGCTCTTATCTCTTTGAGCCTCGGAACTACCCTTTGAAAGGCCTAAAATGAAAAAAAATTTGAATCTGCACAAACCATAGATAAACAGACAACAAGAAGTAAACCAGATACTATGATGCTTTGTCTTGCAATTTTTTTTCGAGGAAATATGCTTCCACATCCTCTCCTTGAAATTTATGGAATCCAGAATTTTCTGAACCCAAACTTTGATATCAAGACCTTCTGAATGTTGTGCCTAAGGGGAGCTGAAAAAAGGAAAAGAATTATGACAACAGTAAAAGACAAAAAAGATAAAACAAAATGATATTGTAAAGGAGAGAGCTAGGAAGTGACTTACGAGTGGGATTCCAAGATTCTAGAATGGTGGCATTCGGAATGATACTTCGTGGCACATATATAAACCTTTCTATCCAGGCCCAATCGAAGTCATCATCGAGGATAGAGATAATGAATTTCTTTTTTCGGTCATTGAAGGTAACTATCCCATCTATGACAACTCGAGGAGAGTAAAGAAGGATAGAGTGGTTTATGAAAAAATCCTGAACGGTCTCTTCAGACAGAACTTGAAGGCCGGCCACAGCACTCCAGAAAGTCAAGAAAATATGGGCCAAACATATTTGATAATGTTGACAAAATTGGGCGATCATTTGGATAAGAGAGGGATATCCAAAACCAATAGAGAATAGGTATGTGCAAACACACATGAAACCAATCTCAGGGTAGTAATGTTTTCATTAAGAGAAGGAACGTGAATTGCGAACTCCTTCAACCATCCATATTCAGCTATTACGATTGGGAAATTCTCCTTACAATCGAGGAAACATAATTGATAACTGATATATCTCTTTCACTGGCTTGTTCCCTAGCGGCCGGATGACCTTATGATTAGTGGAAAAATTCACAAAGAGGTTATCAATAATTCTGCAGTTTTGGTGTCAATTTCAACCTTTTTGGAGCTCGACTAAAAAGATTAACTTTAGAAGAAGCACCACAGATGGAGGATTTAGGAGATTCTAGGAAGTTGTTGAAAACATTCTGAGAGAATGAAGTTATGAAGTTAAGAAGATTGGAGTATTTGAAGAATAGAAAAGGTAGAAAGAAAGAGAACAAGGATATTTAAAGATGCAAAGATAAGAAAAAAGATACTTGCTAGAAGAGATAAGAGTCGGAATGAGTTGTTAAAGAAGTTAGTTATAAGAAAAATGTGAAGGAGTCATGATTGCATCAATCGACATGATACTATCGAGTTGATAATTGAACGACATATGGACAACATTAAGTGCGATAAGACATGAGATCTTTTGTATGACACAAAACATCTCAACTATTTTCCGCCAAGAGATTCAAAAGCTTTTCAATTCCCCGATCATGACTAACTTCGTATCCAAAAAACTGAAGGACTGTCTTTTTGGGGTAAAAAGTAACTTGTACATGTGGCATAATGAAGGGTGAAGCATGTGTCATTAACAAAAGATTTTCGAGTAAGTTAGTTCAGTAGGATGACCACTCTTGGGGAATGTGATTTGGCGAAGTGCGACCCGAACATGTTTTTGAGGTCACACTATAGTCGTCATTAGTAAGACGGTGGGAACTCATGACTCGAGGATGGCGAAGGACTCGTGTTCTGATTATGTGGCAAAAGAAAAAAAAGGAAGATATGTCAGAAATACTCATACAGTATCCTGTAAATTAGAAAGGATAATTAGCTGGCACTATTAACGATATATCCACGTGGAGTGCAACCGTTAGACATCGTACTTTAGGGCTAGCATAGAACCTTTTCATTGATTGATGTATTTCTTAGATTTATATAAATAATAGTTTTAGCACAATTTCAGAGGGATCAGATTCTTACAATACAGGAGAAAAAAACACATTATTTCTTATGCTCCAAGCTTTCGAGATTTCAGCAAGTCCTTATTCATGGAAATACTCTCGGATCTAAAAAGAACTTTGCATTTACATTATCAGATCCATCACAAACGAATACTATTAGAGTTTTTCAACTTCATTTAGTTTTTCTTATCATATTTACTGTTCTCGTTTTAATACTCTAAGACTTATTCACGAATAATATTTAAACTGTTAATAATCGGATCTAATGAGTTATATTAAAACATGTATTCTTGACATCATATAAATTTGACGGTACCTTTTTAATGTTTATATCATGGTTAAATTTTCACTAATGATAAGATTGGAAAAATTGAAAAGCTAAGACCTGTGCGAGAAGATAGCCATTAGCTGTATTGTATCTATTAAATTGCTTTCTTTTTTTTTGTTAATAATAATCCGATGTATATATTATGTATTCAAAAGTAATTATAATGTCTTGGTTTTGACCTTTTTCGTTTTGGGTTCAAAGTTTGCTTTTAATTCTATATCTATCTTTATGTATGCTTATTTTTATTATATTGGTACTACAAAGTACGAGTATTGATCTTCTCTTTTTATTATTGATTTATGTGAATTCTCTATTCATGCGCGATAAAAAAAAAATATTATTGTCTAAAGATAATTACTATGTTATCAAGATAAAGAATTGATAAAACAATTAAAAGAGAATAAAGACATCAAGAAATGTTTATTTTTTGCTTTCCTGGAAAAAGGACAGCATGATGCTAGCGGGTTTCTTTCAGCAAGAATTTTAACATATAACTTCAATCTTATTATTGATAGAGATTTAATCATAATAATAAAGAATAAACTAAATCAAATTTCAGACATTAAACTTTAAAAGACACATGTCAGCAAATTCAAACCGGTATTGTTATCTACTGGAGCATGTTTTAATGTAGCTGAGCAGCTATAAAATAATATGCCAAACTTCACTAGAAAGAATGAATATCAATAGCTCATGTAAATTTACAATGATCAAGGCCATCTCTGCTTATGCACTCTGCCAGTTGGCACATTGTTAGCACCTCCATGCAGCTATTCCTCATATTTTCTTTTTGTATTTAATTAGGTGACAAATACTAAACAATAATTATCTATGGGAACAGGAATGTCATTTTCAAGCTATATTGCTTTCAAGTATTATATAAAATTTAGTCGTACAAAGTTTCAGTCTCAAAGGTGCTCGTTTTAACAAGCATCAAATATAACATTTTCCCATAACTAAGGTTTTTAGCTTGAACATATTTAACAAGCATCAAATATAACATTTTCCCCCATAACTAAGGTTTTTAGCTTGAACATATCTCTTAAAAAATATTTATTTTTAAAAAATAAAAATATTTTTAATTTTTTCAATTTTTTGTTTTTTTACGTTTTTATATTTTTTTAAATTAATTTCTTAATTATATAATTAAATAATTAAAAACTATTTATTTAATTTCAAATATTAAAAAATTTAAAAACAGAAAAAACTCTACCTGATTTTTTGTAAAATTTAATTTTATATAAAATTATAACTTATTTTAAATTAAAATGAAAAAAAGTAAATTTTGAAATGGAGGGAGATATCCACAGTGAGAAGAAAATTTTCCAGCTATCCATTGCAAAAAGAGATGAAATATCCTATATAGGGTACAACCGCACAATGTTGCCTCTGAGAATCCCAAACGGATCATCAAGCTTATGCCCACACTGTCAATCAATTACAAAAACCAGGAAAGAAATGCTTCCATACAAATAAAAAATGCCTAAATACATGTTCCTAAAGCAATATTCCCTAAAAAGCAGTTTGGTTGATCAGCAACGGACACTTCATCAAAGATAGAGGAGATTAACCATCATGCCTGACCATTCGACCAACTTGAGCTCATTGCCTCTTCTTTTTAACTTTCGTTCACCAACAGAGGAGAAAAGAATCTGAGGCAGAGAGGACGCATAGACAGCAATAACCGCTTCCATCTACTACTGAGCTCGCTGCACAGCCAAAAAAGGAAAGAGCTTTGCTTGGTTGACCTTCTTCCAAAGGAATGCCTCTTTCTCTTCTCTCAAGTATACAACAAACAAATGTGCTGAGAGTTTCTTAAGAGGCTACAGCAAGCTTATTAAATTACATTGACATACATGTCTGGCTTTGCTAATGCCACTGGCTCATTAGTGGCACTAAAGGACCTCCTTCCAGTACCGAATGGATCGGTCAATCCCACAAGACACAAATGTAGCTTCTACAGGGGAATGCTCAAGCCAACGGGGTGCACCAATATGGTTGGACGGCCATCTAGCCACTTTTTCTGTAGTCAAAGCATCCCATGCAACAATCTGTGCCCAACATCCTAATTAATCTCTGTAATGTTAACTGTGTTCTTGTTAAAGAAAGCCAAACTTACCTCATTTAGAGATTCATCAATTGATAATACAAATTCTTCTGTATCATTGAAAACAGCCTGCATCGTAAGCATTTTTCAACTGTCAATTGTCAACAAGAATGTGAGAAAAATATAAATAGAAATATTAAAGCTCATAGTCAAAAAAAATACAAGAAACAAAAAGGAAAACACTTTGATTGGTGCATATATAAAATATATCCTAATTACAGAAGACGAACATGAAGATATAGGAAATTCATGTTGAACACTTCCAATTAGGTCTTCTCTCTGACTATTACAATCTCAAAATCACCTGAACTTTGATCAAGAAATTAACAGAATTTTCCAGATTCAGACATCTTTTGCGAAAAACTATGTTTTGCTTTCCATGTGTTAGAATATTGGATTGAGACGGGTCTAAATGGAGTACATGGATAGTGAAGATCCATATAGATGGCCCAACTAGTTTCGGACTGAACCATAGCTATTATTGTTGTGGTACTTTAAATGTATTAGCTTCTATTTTTTTAATGCAATTCCATAATGATCATGATAGCCGCGGCATATCTAACAAGCAGTTTGGAATCTAAGAAGCTTTCACAAGAACGATAAACTAAGGGCAGCATATTGCCATATGATGCCATGTATTGCATATTCAATCATGAAAAGCAGTCGATATTGCATAAATATGTAACTCCAGATCTTTGCTTCTGTTTAAGCCTATATTGGCTCAACTATAGGGAGCAGCCAAATTAGATTTGCTATATAGAGAAAAAAATTGTGACATCAAACATGAACTCTTCAAAGTGCAAGCAGTGTGAGCGTGGCATACCTGGCAGTGCAACTGTGTATGTGTAGCTCCAAGATATTGTTTGACCAATCTTCCTGTACCAACTTCCCAAAGCTTCACCGAAGAGTCTTTTGCCGAAGAGAGAATATACCTAGGACATATTTGAAATAAACAAGCTTGAGCACGCATCTCAAGCCCTATAAACTATCAAGAATATCTCGAACGTAAAGCAATTTCCACGTGACAATAAGAAATGAAACCTGATGTCAAATAGACCACATAGGGCCGCAAGTAACAATTTGATTTAAAAAAATAAATAATAAAAAAAGAAAAAGAAAAAAGATGAACATCACTCTTTTTATCCAAGAGCATGAGTAGTATACCAGATAAGCTTGGTAAAAAAGCAGGCTATACTTAATTGGAACTTGGTAAACAAGCAGGCTATACTTAACAAGGAGACAAAACATGACAAGAAAGATTCTCATTGGCAGCTCTTTTCTCAAGTTCCCCACCCTCTACACAACATTAAGAAGAAAAAAAATCCTATTCATTTCTAGGCAGTGGTTCAAGTGGAAGCAACCTCTTCTTGTTCGTTTTTCTTTCGTGGAATCACCTCTTCCTGTTCCTTTTTCTTTCTCTGTCTTGTTTTCTCCAATTGAAAAAAAAGGTATTTGGTCCTAACTTGTAAGCTGTAACCATAAGGAATCTCTAACCTTTGATCCTTTGTAAAATTTGCACTTGTGACCTCTGCCGCTCCATGTGCACCATCTATGGATCGCACACAGCTAGCAGTTACCCCATCCCATAGCCGAATTGCACCATCTTTGGATGCAGTTACATACATTCCACCAGTAGATGAATACCTAACCTGCGAGGAAATATAATGGTGAATAAAGAATCCTCTTGCCAAAGCATACTAGATACCAAATTTACCTGATTAATAGCAACATTGACACCCATCTCTTGGAAATTTGGTGGCAGGTAGCATTTGAAAGTGTTAATGTCGTACAGGTGGGGAATTGGATGATCAGTTCCTGTAACAACCAACATTATCATGAGAAAATTTAGCCAATCAGCAAGGTGCAAATCTTGTTCATTACTGCTGCTGCTTCATCTGAATGAGTTAACAGTAAATGCTAGAGGGTAATATAGGAAAATAGACAATCTTATAAGTACATAATCAAATAATTGGTTCTCTAACCAATTTTAACTTATTAGATGCCCAAGTGTTAAGAAGAAAGCTTGCCATCCACTATGGTGGATTCATTAACAGTTTTTGAACTTCACATCAGGTTTCATTAACAGTTTTTGTACTTCACATCAGGTAGTTAGTTACCAGCGTTATCAAAAGCACAAAAGCACAAAAGCACAAAAATGCTCTAAGGTCTGTTGAGGCCTTAAGCTCAAAGCGCAAAGAAAGTGTGAGCTTTAATGAAAAAAGGCACAAAGGGAGAAAAATACAATAATATATGTTTAGTCCAAGACTAGTAGTAATTATAAACATGAATGAAATATATGAAGAAAGAACTGAATAATTTTTTTATGATAAAGTGACATATCAATTGTTTAGTGTCGCCTCTTTTGAAGAGGCTCATTGGCAAGGGAAAATATGCCTTAGAACCTTGATGACAACATTGAAGCGCACATTACTACGACGCAAAGCGCTCAACACATTTTGAGCCTCGTTTCAAGGCTTAAGCGCGCCTTTACACTGGTAGTTGCAACACCTCCTGATCTATATTTCCTCTTAGTTGAAGTTGAGATCAATCACCGATGAGCTGCCTCTCCGGAGCTTTATTTCTCTTTTAAGATTTAGAAACCAACATCACATGTTGATTCATTCAACCAGGTATCATATCATAGACAGAAGGCTTTTTTTTTTCTAACTGCCTGAACATTTGGTTTATTTTCACTTAGTGGATGATGTAAATGATATTTTGGATTTCATAAGTTCCATACATTTGCGGCGTTACTCCTTTTGTTACTCACAGCACTACCTTAGTGATGAATTTTGTGAACAATAAATACAAAGTTACATTTCTTTGTTCAGCGGCGAATAATACAAAAATTACTAACTTAACCAAAAAGTCATCTAAAAACCTAGTAAGAAGTAACTGCACAGAATGGATTAGCACATACACAGAGAATATATTGCATTACGAGATTTGATCACCAATACCGATAAGACGGACAAAAAGATTTTTACACTTTATAGCATAGGCATAGAGTGCTTGTTTTGTTCGGGTAGAAACCTGTAAAAGTATGACTTCCCTATTTCTCCAGTTTTTTGGACCAAAGATCATAGATAATCTCAGTGATAAAAAGTTGTCTGACACATAGCATTGAATCAGCTTTAAATTCACCTCAGGAATAGTATCATCAAATCAGCTTTAAGTTCGCCTAACTAGTAAATAGAAGCCCCAATCCAGTATCTAACGTAAAAGAAATTACTCGCCTGCCAGAAGATAGTCCCCAGAAGGATGAAATGAAACCGACCTTACATTATGTGTATCCTGTTGAAACATTTTAATCCAAATAAAGTAGAAGAGTTAGTATATCTCTAAACCAAATTCAAGCTTAATGTTTGGTTTCAAAATTTAAAAACATTTGCATGACCTGAATCACTCTAAATGCTCTCTTTGCTACCGTTTTGGAAAAATCAAAGAACCTGAAAGAAGCCAAAAGAAAAGAGTATTTAGGTCATATTCCAATGACAAACATATTAAGCAACTTCACAGTTAATAATAAATCGTACTTGATGGTGCGATCTTTTGCTCCAGATATGAGTACTGTATTTTGCGGATGAAAGTCCAAGTCATTTATTGGCTGTAGTTATGTACAAGTTTTGGGTAAGAAACAGGGAAAATCCCGAGATAGTCACATCTCAGAAACTGAGATTCATAGGAATAGAGAGAGAGGAGGCGCTATCAATAATTAAAGGGAAGTACACCATCACATCGCCAGATATGAGTTGACATTCAACTTACTCAGCTATATACTCCCTTTAAAATAAAATGATACAAGAGATATGCTCCACTTTTATTCTTTTACCATTTTAACAAAAGGAGCATCCACAGGAAAAACATCATACAAACAAGTCCAGTTAACTTTAATTTTCTTAAAAGTAATCCAGTAAACTTCTTACTTAAATAGTGGATAATGAGAGATCTTTTGAACAATATTTAAATTAACTGACCCAAAAAAGTTAATACTGGGACAACTGAATCAAGAAATATAAGTATCACACTATCAAGATCTTACTTGTTGATGATCATAAAAAGTCCGTATAACAGGCCTCACTGGGCCATCCCTTGAGTCTGGCTGCATCATTTGTTTAACTTTTGCAATCTGCACAAGTTAACGCTTTTGTTTTAGAAGTATAAATGAAAGTTAAGAGTTCTAAAGAAATGATACAGTACCTCAAGCAACTTAATTGATGTGTCCGCACTTCCAGTAGCAAGAAATCTTCCATCAGGACTAAATCTGGCACACCTTGCAACATTCTAAAAGAAAGTTCTTGTGTTAAAACTTAATGCCGGAAATTGGCAATTGAAAAAAAGACAAAAGCTCAAACAACCCACAGTTTTGTTTAAGATACAACCTTGTGCTCAGAAATATGTCGTGACTCATGCTTTGGGATATTTTTTGATGGCCCTTTTGTATCGTTCACGCTACTGTTGCAAAGCAAATTGAATTATCAACCACCCCAAATGACAAGCTTAACTTCATTCATAAATTTGTTTCAAGAAAGAAGAAAACTTTATCACTCAGATCCAGAGAGAGCTAGGAAATGTTCTTTACATGGTCAAGACAGATAAGTTAAGATATGATGAATCCAGAGATCTGAAAGTGAGCCCACTCTGTAAACCTTGAGACATTCTATTAGGTCAATGATTATGAGATGCATTTTGATGGCTCGCAATAGTGATTAAGCCACTGCTAGATCTCTTGATACACGGATCAAAGGTATCTTATGAAGGGTCAAACTTACAGTTTCTTAGCCTACAAAGAAGAGTTCTATGATTGACATGACCTAGCTCACAATGAAAGCTGTTACAGAATAAAGGTTCACCCTCATCCATAAATATAGAATAGAACTTAATTAATATATAGAATAAATGTTATGATTGGTTCAAAAGGTGCAGCTGCTAAGCAATTATGTTATGATTGGTTCAAAAGGTGCAGCTGCTAATCAGCAAAAAAAGGAAAAGGAAAAAAGTTATTCAACAGGATACTCTAGTTTTTGGAAAAAAGAGTCAATTGGTTATTCTAGTTTTTCCACACATGGTAACAGGTGAATCATTCCATATTAGTTATTACTCTTGATTACAGAATATTAGTACTCAAGTACCCAAAACATTTCCCACAATCATCAGATACCTTCCTCCTTTTTACTCAATAGAACTTGTCAATTGCATACATCAGCATGGCACAAGGATTTCAAACTTTGATCAAGCAACGATGCATTAATTGCACTTTAACACTCAACTTATAAAAGAGAACTTTTAAACCATTTACGTTAGTAAGAAAATTGTGTGATGGGAGATAAATTGCCTGAAATCAACAGAGGCAGCCCGAGGTGCTGGGATTGAGCCATATCCTGCAGTTATGACTGGATCAAAAGGTACAGCTGTAGAAACTCCTCTCAACGTCTCATCTTTCTCCACTGCAAGACCCTGTTAACGGCTTAGAGCGATAAAGAAGTTTTTTTATGTCAATTATGTTACCCCATGTTGAGCAGCTGAAAATCAGTGAAAGTATAACAATAGCAAATTTTACCAACCGATACAAACCTTTGCGACCAATTCAAGTAGCTTGTTGGGAGGAACTTCAACATTCATTGGTGTCATTGTAGCTGAAGCTACAGCACTTGCAGCCTGTTTTACATGCATAGCGGAATTCATCAAAACCTCAAAATAACTTAGCTTCGTTACATACCATTTTATATTCAAAACATGTATAAGACACACAAGTTGATGTGCTCAACTTTGTTTTTTGAATCCCATCATAGCATTAGACCAAGCAGTTCAACCCAGGAAAAGATGACTGCTTTAGGAGACCTCCCACTTGCAGTCCATATATTATTACAGATATCATATGGAAGGTATCCACGTCATGTATAAGAGACAGCCCATATGTTATTACAAATAAAGTTGTGGAATCATTAAGAGCAAAACAAGTGCAATCTTACAAAGCACTACCACACACCATAGGAATACGAAATGTAGTGCATATTTTGGGCTTATATGGCCTCATTTGACCACAAATGGGTATCCATCATACTACCTCGATTCATGGGCTTCATCCCATCTCCTCGATGTTCCAAGGATCATTTTCTTTCCAAAACCCTTGCTTAAAGGATCTGCTGAATTTCTTTCGGACCTTACATAATCCAATGAAATAATACCATGTTTCAACAATTGTTTAACTACACTATGTCTAATGCAAATCCATTCTCCTTTTTCCATTGTACACATTATTCTTGGCAATTTAAGTTGTCGCCTATGAGTCACAATGTAGAGAGATTGGTGAAACTTTTCATCCCTACAATGGCACATCTGCCAAAAGGCTTCTAAGCCATTTGGTCTCTTGCTCAGCCAACTCAAGAGCAATGAATTCAAATTCCACGGTAGACTGTGTTATGCAAGTTTATTTGAAAGACTTCCATGAAATAACACCTACACCTAAAGTAAACACATAGCCACTAATAGAGTTGTGTGTTAGATTTTTATAATAATAGTATAACAGAGGATAAAATTGATCTTTTTGCATAATAGAGAGGCAAATTTGACCCTTTTTCCAAATATCAATCAACGTCTTTCTTTTGGTTAAAATCCCTTATCACAAATCTAGCCTTGTATTTCTCAATTGTGCAATCAAGTCTCAATTATTACTTAAATATCCACTTGTCATTTATGAGTTTACAACCTTTAGGCAAATCATATAAGTCCCAAATATAATTAGAAATTATAGTTTAATTCACTTTTTATTGACTCTTTCTAAAATATAGTATCTATTCATCTTTATGTTTTATTATAAGTTTTAGGATCTTCTTCTGTTCTGTTAAAAAGTAGCTAATTCATCATTTAAAACATCAATGTCAAAATTCTCAGTCAAAAAGGTAGTGATAAAGTCAGGACCAAAGCTAGTCTCTACTCTACATCTTTTACTCCTTCTAAGTTCATTTTCATGCTCATTAGCAATAAGATCAGAAGAAGATACAACAAGAGAATTAACGGGCATAGATGTAGAAGCATTATTTTGCACCTCACTAGGCACAACAATTTTCAAAGGAAAAACATGCTAAAAAAATTCTACATCACTGGATTCATAAATAGAATAATTATTCAAAGACATAAATCTATATGTACACTATTTTGAGCATAACCAATACAGTAAGTATCAAAAGTCTTAGGTCCTACCTTTACCGTTTGAAATCAGGTAGACCAACCTTAGTCGAACACTCCCACACTTTATGAAATTTCAAGCTAAAAGCAAACCATTTCCATAACATGTTGTCAAATAGACCCGACTCAAAAGCACATAGTTTATTATTTCAATAAGGGTTCGATTTCTCCATTTGGCTACACAATTTTGTTGGGGAGTATATGGAGTACGAACCTCACGTATAATACCAGTTTCCACACAAAAAGCCTCTAGAGTGTTAGTACTACCTTCAACACCCCTTTCAAATCTAAGTCTCTTGATTTTTTTGTCTAATTGTTCTTCCGCTTCTACTTTGAGTTTCAAATATATACTTTTAGCCTCATCCTTAAACTTAAGAAGGTATAACATATTATTTCTAGAGAATTCATCAACAAAAGTGATGTAATACTTCATTTTACCTTTGCTAAAAGTGTTCTAGAAATTAGTTAAATCTGAATGTACAAGTTCAAGCAATTCATTCTTTCTACTAGTAATAGGTTTGAATAGTTTCTTGGTATGTTTTTCTTCTACACACACAAGACACTTAGAAAAATCATCAGCATTTATCCCAGGGATTAATTCCATATTTCTAAGTATTTAACAGAAGCAATATTAACAACCTAGTCTATCATTCCACAAATTAACAAACTCAATAACATAAACAGAACTGGATGTAGTTGTATTATTGACAATATCTTGAACAATGTTACGTACAAACAAACCTCTGCTCATTTACCCCTTCCAAAAAAGTCTACTCCACGAGAAATTAATTATTTTATTAGCTTCAACAACTTGTTTAAAGCATGCTTTATTAAAGTGCTCCAGAAACTAAGTTTTTATGAAGTAAGAAAACATACAAAACATTATTCAAAGCCAAGGTTTTCCCAAAAGTTAATTTAAGCAAAATTTTCCTTTACCCATAACTCAGCAATAGTGGAGCTACCTATGTAGACAAACTCACCGTCGGTAGCCTCCTCAAAGTCATGACACAGCTCCTTATTGACGTAGAGATGTCTTGAGGCCCCTATGTCCAATACCCTATCAGTCTGGTTAGCTACTGAGTTTGCCTCGACGACTACGACAACAATCTCTTCATTAAGATGAGATGGAAGCTTGTCCTCCCTACTTCGAGGTATGCCCTTATCTTTGATAGCAGAAGGCAACCTTTGACCAAAATTTGTTCTTATTCTTCACCTTTGCATTAGGGGGCCAGGGGGATTGTTGGAATTATTCCTTTCATTATCCTCAACAAGGTGGGCTTGGAAGAAGCTCATCCTCCCTGTTTCGAGTTTTGTCTTTGTCTTATAATAATATTAGACAACCTTTGCCTAAAATTTGTTCTTATTCTTTACCTTTGCATTAGTCTGGAATCATCGGAATTATTCCTTTCCTTTGAAATAATTTATTGTCCGCGTACACTCTACTCTCCCAAACCCCACTTTGTGAGACTACACTGGGTATGTTGTAGTTGAAAGAATAAAGATTTCTTGTTGGTCCATTTTCCCCAATTAATTCCTTGTCTTATGTGAAAGATAAAAAATTAATTAGGAAGAGCTCTTTTTTACTCCTTAATTGAATTGTCCTTTATTGGACTTGTAAGAGCTAGTAAAAGAAAGTGGTCTCGCGCACATGATAAGTAGCTTGAAGGAAAAACTGGTTGATTTGCCCCCCTACTCACAAGATATATGTGAGGCCTAATCCAAATCTAGTTTTGAAAAAAATATTTTTAACTTTTTTGAGTTTACTAGAAAGTGTCCAAATACATGCTTACAACAATATATCCCGATAGGTTACCAAAATGAATTCTGCAACAACATTCAATCGTTGTTGTAAGAACCATTTTAATTTTGTAACAACCAAGTTAATTGTGATAATCAGCTTAATTTTGTAACAGCTCAGTAAGCCCCCTCTGCAACACCTCCAGAAATTTGCCTATATAAGCAGACCATTTTCGAGCTTTTAACAAGCAACAACATACCAGGTATAGTCCCACAAATGAGGTCTGGGAAGGGTAGAGTGTATGCAGACCTTACTGTTGTTTCTAATAGACCTCCAGCTCAAGAAAAATAGTCCAAGGCCTTCCCGAAAAAGAAGTATCGGAAGTACAAGAAACAACCAATAATAACAAAAATCGTAAATAGTAACAAAACGGGAACTACAACAAAACAATATAAAATAATGCAATAATCGAGGTACAAGAAACAACATATAGTAATAGAAATCGAATGACAAAATACTACTGAAGCAATAATACGACTAATAATATGAACGGATAACAAAACAACGCACTACTAACCTTCTATCCTAATATGTGTCCTCCACACCCTCCTATCTAATTTTTTCTTGTACCCTAATCTGTATCCTCCACACCCTCCTATCTAATTTTTCTTTTGAGCTTCCCCCTACACCAAGAAATATTCATTCTTCTTCTCCAATCCTGTTCTTCTCTTTCTTATTTTTCTGGGAAATTCATTTTCCCCGAACTCCAAACTTTCAGCCACCAGTGATGTGTTTGGAAGCGTTGTGAAACTTGGAGAACAATAGTTCACAACTATCTACATACTAGTAGAACAAAAATTGCTCCCAAAGGCAGTGGCACGTCATGACATAACATTTGTTTTGGTAAGTTGTTAATGTCTTCTGCTAAGTTTCAATATTGTAGTATTTTTTCCAACAACTGTAATGTTACAGACTTAGAGTCAAGAAAGATGTTCGCTTTTCCCTACGTTATCAAGGAACCCAAAGAAGGTAAGTAGTTTCAAAAGGTTAAATGTGTCTATAAAACCAAAGAATTGAAGAAACAATACCTGACTGAGATTATTATCGCGAAGATGAGCGACTATGAGAGAATTAACATGACGGTACAATTTCCCATCCTGCAGTTTTTGCTCCAAGCTATTATTGTTATGGTTGCTCTCCATTTAACTTATTATTTCCTTAACTAATTCAATGAAACAAACAGGAACAATACCCAGAATCTTTGTTGATTAACAAATTTGGTTTTGCAGTGTTCGGGATTGAAAGAGAGAGAAAGAAATACTGTCAAACTGCAAACCCTTTTCTTAAAGCTCGTATAGAGTTGAAACTGCTAGATTTGGGAAAAGCTGGAACTCAAGTACTATGAGCTTCTAAATTCTACTGCCGCCATTTGAGTACACTTCCCTGACACCACAATGCTTCTTGACAGCCCAACACGGATTTGCTTTAGAAATTAATTTAGAAAGAAGTTAATTTTAGGTTTTTCTTTTCTTTGATAGTTGAGAAAATTGAGGGTGAGGTAAAGACAAATTTTGAAATTAAAAATGGTGATATTTATTTGGTCAGTTATTATTAATTAAAAAGTAGATATAATTAGAGTGATTAAAAATTT
>JACEIK010015725.1:0-17790 GCA_018107945.1 Datura stramonium | reverse complement strand
TTAGGATAGGAATATACCTAATTACCTTGCTTGGTTGATAAAATGGGAAGATAGAAAGACACCAACTTAGAATCGTACTCCACCACTTGAAGGAGTAGTTTTGAAGCTAAGATCTATTAAATGGTTGGAGGTATGAAAGTACCCAAATCAATGGCATAAACCCCATAAACCACATCCACGTAGTGAATTGCCCACGAACTAGAAATGACATCCTCGCTCAATGATGTAGTAGTGATGCTAGTTTGTCGTGTCTAGAGGTTTAGAAGACCATGAACATGCAATTTTAATTATGTGAGATGAAAATTGATAGTTTCATACTTAAACCATTGCAAATTGTAGTATCGCATGATTATCCGGTTTTAACTCTAGTTGCTCCTTGAATGAACTCAGAGTATTTCGTTGACCACATCTATACTTAATTAAATTTCTCGAAAAAGTCTATAATCAACACTTGCGGAATTTAATATCACACTTGAACTTGATAATTGGCTGAATTGGTCTAGTCCCTGTGGTTTCGACATCCGGCTCTTAAAAAGGGCCACTATATTACTTGTACGACCCGTACACTTGCGAGCTCAATAATAAAAATCAAGGCTTTGTTGTAATTCTCTTTTGCTAATCTCGACCTCTCTAGGTTCAAACAAGTAAAGAATTTGGGCAAGTCCTAACATTGTGCTTCGTTAAGAAACATTCAAGATGAAGAGAATAAAATACAAGCATTTACCATTGGTTTCAAATCACTTTGTTTAACCCTAGTTCATTATTCCACCATGGTTCCCACAATCCTAGTTGAGCAGGTTTTAGCCTCTTATGATTGTAAGATTATGATTAGTATTCATAGACAAACACATAATTAAATACTTACAATGATGATTCATATAAAACATGCTTGGAATATTGCAAGAAAATATGTTTAAATTCAAGAACAATTGAGAAATGCCAAGTTAAGGTCTCAAGAATTGATCTCCCATATTGTCAAAAACTAATTACAACTTGATAATAATCCACCTCTCATTCCTTCTCTAATGTCTTCTCAACTAACAGAAACCTAAAAAGTATTTATACATATAATAAAATCCTTTTCCTAAGTTAGTAGGGAAATATCCAAATCTGGTGCCGACATATCATACAACTCCTCATACGACCTGTAACAGGATTGTATGAGTCGTGCCTTGTCTCGCACATCCCTTGGGTTCTGCAGAATTTTCTAAGTGTTGGCATCTGGTACGACTCATAACAAGACCCTATGAGTCGTACAATCAAATCGTGGTTTGGGTCTGAGAACTCTGGCATCTTTTGAAGATTTTTACGAGTTTCTTGGTACACGTCGTACCTTGCTCCTATGACTCGTAACAGCTTGTCATAACATGAGATTTTCCAAGTCCCAACAATCACTTAAGTTCTCCACGGCTCTAGGTACAGGTCATAGGTAGTTGCTACGATTCGTAAATTGCTACCCGTATCAGGAGACTTCAACTGTGAAAATTTCTTTAAAGTATTCTACGACTTCTATGACTCAAGTCACCGCTCGTACCAACATGGTACGACTTGTATTGAGAGTCGTACTTTTCCTTTGTCTTGTACCAATCTTCTAGGCTTTTCCACGAGACTTAGTACGGCTCGTACAATCCTTGTACATCTCGTAATGAGATCAGTACTTGGCCTTTTTTTGGAACTTTTGCACATTTTTACTCCAACACCTATTTTCCCTGAAAACAAAGTAAAACCACCTCATATCCATATAAACACACCTAAGTTCATGATATTTTTCTAGTTTTAAGCGTCAAAAGTGATGTAAACTCACAACACATCAACACCCTCAGCTTAAGACTTTTCCATGTCCTTAGGCAAAGAAAACAAAAACTAAAAACGACGCTTAACTAAATAATAAACCTAGGATTCTACAGCCAACACCAATCAAAACTTGCACTATGAACACAAATAGATTTTGATCCTTCTCCATGTAAATCAAATCAGTTATGCACATCAAGTGACAACAAACCATGATAAATAAGGATCAAGATATGTCATCTAGTTATTATCAGAGAATAAAGTTATTACAAATGCTTTTTACACAGACAACTAGAAGAATGAAACACACCAACCATGTATCCTCACAACAAATGAAGTCCCCAACTCACATATATATGAAAATATGAAACATGGACTAAAACAAGTAGGACTCTCAATCTCACATGGAAGTTTCAAATACTGCATATCGGATGTCATAGGCTTGCTCTTATTTTCTCTACTTCGACTCTTCGGACAGCTAAACTAGGATAACTATAGGACTTTGTTCGGTTTGTAATGTAGTCTTTGGGCTAGGTATAGTAAATATGGGATTTTAGACTAAACCCTCCTAGGCACTATATACATATGACTCCACTTTACACCTTTTTACTCTATTTTTCATTTAAAAAAAATTTTCCTCCCTTTTCACCATATTCATGCAGTTTGTGGGTGTGGTGTGTTTTCGACATTTTCCTTCATTTTTTTCTTTTGTATTTTCTTTTCAATTTTTTTTGATCTCTTTTTTCTATTTTCTTTTCACACCACACCTCATTTTAAACTCTTTTTCCTTTCTTTTGCTTTTCCACCTCCACACATTCTATGCACCCATAATATACTCACCCTCAACTTAGGCATTTTGCTCGGGTTGAGGTTCACAATGTCCAAGAAGGGACCAGGGCCGAAGAAGGTTCATTATAAAAAATGGGTGAAGTTAATCAGTTAATCAAATAAAAAAAGGTTAATTTAAGACTCAAAATCAGGATCAGGGGATTCATCATCATTTGGTAGGGTATATGAGGCTAAAGTGAATAATCAATTAATAAAATCCTATGATTATATCCTAACCAACTATCCTAAAGCCTATGTAAAGATCAGCCGGGCAAGTTCTAGATCCTAAATGCAGTGTTGAACTAGGTATATGACCTTACTCACTTATGATATATGTATTAAATTCATTCTTTCTCTCCGGTTCATACATGGCTAACTATAGCTACTCATGCTAATACACTAAATTACACAAAAAGATACACCAGAATTCATGCTTTGCAATCAACAAGTACACAACTAACATCCAAAAAATTTTAAATAGGGTCATTTTTTCAAAACTTCAAAATTAGTGTATTTTATTGGTTGAGTAATCCTACGCTACTTTCTAATTAAAAAATATCCTAAATATGTTGGGTCTAATACNCCAGTGGGGCGCTGCATTACTTGCCTGCAGGTACTCATAAATATGTTGGGTCTAATACATAGCATACCCGAGGAAAAAGAAACACGGCAAGAAAAACCCTCGGACAAATTAAAAATCCCAAAAAAATACAACTACACCCCCTCCCCTTTTGGAAAGCATGCTTCATCCCCGAAGCATAGAATATAAAAGCACAAGGGAAAGAGACATACCTGTGGCACACTAAGCGCTTCTGTCATCCCATGGAGATGGTATCTCCGTTGCAATCATGGAGCTAGCGGTGGCCTACACACTCAATGGTACCTCTATTGGGGAAATGATCTCCCCCTCAGGAGTAGTGGTAGCCTTTGTGACCTCGGTAACAACTGGGGCTGAACGTGGCTCGCCCGAAGGGTCCTTGCCACCTGCAATCTGAGCGTGGGCAGTGATGGAGCTACCCACTCCTCTAGCTCTCTCAAGCAGCTCCGACCTATGCTCGTCGTGAATCTACTGATGCTCCAATCTTTTTCTCTTGCGTTCTTTCTTCTCCTTCTTTTTGTTCTTCTTTAGGGTCTTATCTCAAACATCTTCCGAGACCCTCGTCTTCCTTTTTCCTCCCTCTACTCCAGTCGGCTCATAATATGCGTCCAAGTCAAGCTCATCATCCATCTAAAATATCGAGGTTAGGAAGAGTGGGGGCTGCAAGAATTACCGGTTGTCGAGATGACAGCTCGGTCACTTGGTTACGAAGAGCCCCCAACTTATTATGGAGACTACCTACGTCAGTCTGCTCTACCATGCACTCATTGAAGTGGCGCTCTAAGCTATTGGGTCGGGCATGCAAGACCTGTGCGGCTGCCTCAATCTTAACCTTCACCCGAGGCTTCACATTCTCCATCATAGACTGCACCTTTCTCTCTGTCACAATCACTCTCTTCGCCATCTTTTGCAGAAAGTCCTGAGGCACTAGCATATATCCTACTTGGGTCTGGCTTGAAAGGCCCATATGTGGTGCAGCAGAGGTGCTGGGAGCTGCCTTTGAATGACTGGCCTCTATAACCAGTGTCTCTTCCTGCTCCTGTGAGGTAGGGGCATTAACGTTCTCTCCCCTAACTGCCTGTGGTACCGAAACTGCGGTAGGAAATCTTGCTCGGCTTACTAGGTTCATTTCATCCCAAATAAACCCTATGTCCACTATCCTCTGCTCTCCAATCAACTTCTCTTCATTAGAATGCACCTTAAAACCTGCCTCCATATATAATCTGAACACGAGACTCAAGAGTGGGATAGTAGTGCTCAATCCCATAGACGGATCTCAGATCTCCTCTGCAATGACCCTCAAAATGTTGATGGTGTATCTTGATATGATACATGCCACTAATGTTGATCTGTCTGCACTGAGGTTGCTGTCATTCACGGTCGGTGCCAACATGTGGCGAACTAGTATCTAATAGGCCTTCTCTATGAAATTCAGTGAATTTTTGGTGACCTAGTTTCCACTAGTCACCTATCCTGCATCCTCCTTATACTCAGAAGTGACCCCAGACAACCATTTTATCTGATTCATCCTCTCCTCATAACCTATCTACTTAACCTTCTTCATTGCTTCCACCCAGTAGTCAAACTCAGGCATAGTATGTGGTGGTATGAACTGAGGCCCATACAATATTGGAGCAATAGAATGCTCGGATATGTCAACAGTGCGGCCTTGCACCATTACACTCCCCAACTTGGGATGATCTTTAAACTTCTGACTTTCCTTTGCTTTCTGCTCCATGGTAGCCAAATAATTAACATAAAACTCCTGGACTATATCTAAAGTGTATCGAACTGGGGTTCTAGCCATCCACTCAAATCCGTAGAAGTTGAATATCCGCTTCATCTCCTCCACCTCATTCAGTACATTGGTCAGGACCTGTGGTTCTTCTTGAATACTCCGCCTAGGATGGTTTTTGGCATCGAGAGAGATACCTTACTCATAGATCTTTTGTGCCCCAGTACTCTCAACTGAATAATGTGGTTCTCCCTAGGTAGAGTTCTCTCACCCTCATCATCAGTTGCCTCATCCTCAGACCTGGACTCACCATCTCCATCATCGGATTGGTCCTCCTCGGACCCCTCATCATCTTTAGGGCCACTCCTAGACTCTTGGACTTGTTCCTCATCTCCCTTCTCAGACTGGGGAGCGTCAGTAGATGTGGCAGTGGCAGCGTTCGCCTACATTTTATCTTGTGCCCTAGTGGTTTGTGTACCATTGTTATGTATCCACCCTGTACTCTTCCACTGAACCACTAGGAGAGTTGTCTACATGTTCAGAGTTGTAGGGCTCATCTCTCAATGACCTCTGAGAAGCTATCTCTGCACTGGCAGTCTTGTCTTTGGCGGCTTTGGTAGCTTTCTTCTTCAAAGTCATTGTAATTGTGGAGAAAAAGGGTTAGAACTTCAGATATGAGAAAAAGAAAAAAAGAAAATATCCTCTAAAATTTTCCACGGCTCTTTAATATGAGTCGTACGTAGAAGGTACGATCCGTACTAAGACTCATAGTATCTTGGATCACAGTCATGACTCTGAGGTACAACTTGTACCATGAAGTTATTATCCGTACCAAGATTCCTATGAGGATACCCTTTGAAAAAAATTCTTCTATATTTGTCCACAACTCATGGTACGACCCGTAAGTCGATTCCTCGAGTCGTAGTAAGGATAGTACAATTGCCTTTGGACTTTGATCCATTCAAAATTTTGATACGATTACCGGGTACGACTCGTAGTAGGGTACCATGAGTCGTATTGAGTTCTGAACATATTTAATTTACATCCACTTGGCTTGGGACAGTCCTAATGAGCCATCCTATGAGCCGTACTATGAACCTACGAGTCGTAAGAAGGCTTGTGAAGCCTGTCCTTGCCTTTGTTCATGTCAGTTGTGTATGTAAGTTCAACTTTTTGTTGGGTACTCAAAATTCCCCAATTCTAGGCGTGCATTTTTCACACTTTTATGACTACCCAGTTCTCCTATTATGATTCACAACCCGTAACTCAATTTATTTTTATGTTTGAATTCTAAGCATGTTTGAATGTCTACCTAGTCAACACAACCACATTGTAGGTTACTGGTCATTTTCCTCATCTATTTTCATGAATTTTGAAGAACCACAGTTGATAAACAAGTTCATATATGCACAAAGGTGTTTTACTCAACTCAAAGCATAACTACTTACTTGATTTTTCCAAAATCTTGCTCACCTTCGTGCGTAAGTCAGTGATTAGCATAGGAATTTGATTTGTGCAGTGTTAATCATGCACAAATCCAAGCTTTATGATGATTTTTCTTGAGTTACTGGGTGTGAGAGAGTGGTGGGAGGTAATCATGAGTTCAAGGTTTGATTGTGTGGGAGAAGAGTCTGAAATATTTGGAATTTAAATATGTTAGGGCAAATTTTAAAAATTCAGGTTGACTAGGGTCGATTTAATGATTTTGGGTTGTCACAATTTGTACCACGAGTCGTAGGTTGGAAATACGACTCGTCCCTAGGACTCGCAGCAGAGGTTTAAGAAAACTTACCTGTGGACCTACGAGCACATCATACGACATGTACCATAAAGGCACGAACCATACCACGACTCATAGGTCACCTTGACTGGAGTTCCATACTTTTTATAGTTCATAACTACAATGAGTACTACGACCCATACAATGGAGTTACGAGTCGTAGGACAAACCATACCATGAACTCATGCACCAGGAAATATCTCTGCTTCTCACCATGACTCATACAATGCTTTTGTGAGTCGTATTGAGACTCGTAGTACAAGTTTGTACTGCAATTTTTCTGCAACTTGCTTTTGTTTCACCTACACACTAAGCGCACATAAGTCAATAAACGTGGGTTTCCTCTCAATAAATGCTTGATTTAACGTTGCGACACGACGCAGGTGGTTCAGTTACTCAAACTTCACTGAACCATCTCATGGGTTCCCTCCCAAGAAGTGCCTGATTTTACATCGCGACACGATGAAAGTCTCTTGACTACTCAGACTTCGTCAAGAAACTCAGTTATACTGGATTGTTGAGACCACCCTAGACTCATTTGGCTGTTTCATTGACCGACAGACACTGAAAGTGACCTCCTCTTTATTAAGCCTGAATTTCAGTTGGCCAGCCTCAACATTTACTAAATCCCTCCAAGTGGCAAGAAATGGTCGTCCTAAAATGATGGGGACCTCAAATTCAACCTCGCAATCTAGGATCACGAAGTTTGCTGGGAATATAAATATTTCAACCTTGACAATCACATCAAACAGGATCCCCACAGGCTTCTTCACAGTACGATCGACCATCAATAGCCACATAGTAGTTGGTATGGGGGCTCCCAAGCCCAGCCGCTTGAACATAGTTAATGGCATCAAATTGATGCTTGCTCCAAAATCATAGAGTGCATTCAGAAACTCAATGTCACCAATAGCACATGGGATGATGAAGGCACCCGGATCCTCCTTTTTCTAGGCAAGGACTCGTAAGGCTATGGCACTGCAATGGTGCAAGTTACACACTGGCTCATAGCTCACGGACCTCATCTTGGTAACAAGGTACTTCATAAACTTGGCGTATCCAAGAATCTTCTCCAATGCCTCAACCAATGGTATATTTACAGATAATTGTATAAGAATGGAAAGAAATTTTTGAAACTTACCATCTTCCAGATTCTTCATTATTTGAGGGAATAGTGGTGCTGGTCGTGGGATAGCCTTATAGATCTATATGGCCCCTTGTTTCCTTCCCTTTTCATATCAGACTCCTTTCACCAACTGAAGCCTCAGTCAATTCAACCTCTTCCTTAAGCTCTTACACAGCAACCTCATAATCATCATCAATCATGATCTCTTTCTTCCTTTAAATTTCAACTACAACTGGTATAGGGGGATCAACTGTGGTCTTTCTACTCCTAGACATCACAGCCATAGAGTGGATATAATTCTTTAGATTTTGTACTATGTTTCTAGGTAGAATCCCCTTTTTCCTAGGATTCAGGGATGCCGATAGTTGACCCAGTTGCTGCTCTATTTGCTTGATGGTTGTGGCATGCGACTCAACTCTTTAGCCCATGCCGGATATATCTCCACGAATTTCTTTCAACTGCTCCTCTGTGGATCTCAGCTTCTTGAGCATCTAAGCCATCATGCTCTCAAATTTTGACTGCTTAGCCTCCCCCTCACGTGCATTAAGAGGCACATACAATCATGTTCGATCGTTGTGGTACCCATCATTCTTTATCCATTCTCTCTCTTGCTCATGACCTCGGCTTCTATCTCTGTACCCATTGCAGTTGTAGTTGTCTCAATATTAGTTCCGACGTTGATTTCTGGAACCTTGGCGCCAAGTGTCATGTCCAGACCCTTGGGCGTTGGCCCAAAAACCCGCCACTTGGTTGTCAAACAAATTTGCCTCCCCCTCGAAATATGAATGCTTTGGCCCCAGTTCCTGCCCCTAAGCTCCCACTGCATTTACTTTACTGGCCCCAATGCTCATGATATGCTTTGTGAGCAGGTCTAATGATGTATGCATATGGGCGAATTCCTGATCACGCTCCTCTTACTTCTTTCATTTGTCTGTAGTTATACCAATAACATATATACCAGTAGTTGCTTTCGCTTCCCTAGTGTGTTAGGCCCTATTGGTTTTACTCACTCTATCAAGAATAGTGGCAGCTTGTTCCCACGTGTGACTCATTAGTGCTCCTCCCACCACAGTATCCGCTACAGCTTTAGTGCTATTGTTCAATGACCTGTAAAAGATCTCCAACAAACTGTCATCAGGAATTTTATGGTTTGGGCACTTTGTCAACTTCTTCTTAAATCTCAACTAGGTTTCATGAAGTGCCTCTGTTTTCAGTTCTCTGAAATTATAGATCTCATCCTTGAGCAGTAGCATCCTGGAGGGTGGGAAGAATCTCCCTAGAAAAGTTTGTTTGAGCTTGCTCTAGTTGGTAATCGATTCATTAGGCAACTGTGATAACCATAAAGTGACCTCCCTAGAAAGAGAGAATGGAAAGAGTCTCAGCCTTATTGCATCCTGAATGACTCTGAGCAACCTATACGCCTTGCATATTCCGACGACGTTCATTAAGTGTAGGTTGGCATCATCAGTCGTATGACCACTAAACACCTCTTTAATATTCAACAACTGCATCAGGTGCTAGTGATGTCAAATTTTGCCCCAGTAGGCAATGGTGGTGGTATGATAGCTTCAGTTGACCTGACTTCATCAATATCTGGGTCATCCTTATCAAAGAATTGAGTGGAATATCTCTGGCCTCTATTGCCCCTTCCATGGCGGCAAGTGTTTACAACTTCATCCCGAGCATCATCGGCTTCCTGAAGTGCAGCTTGCGTAGCTTCTTCATCAAGACGGGCATCTTATTGCTCTTGGTTCTCCATTCTTCACAATGTTCTTTCTATTCCAAGATCCAAAGGAATCAGGGGGTTTCCGCTCTGTTGAGTACTTGGCATTCACCAGGAGACAACCTATGGGTGTCAAAAATAAAAGAAAATGTAAATGAGGAAATAACAACTAAAAGTTAAACACAATTAATTAATATAATTTAATCTTACCGTATTCCCCGGCAACGACACCATTTTTTGATAACGCTCAAACTCACACTCCTGAAAAAGTATGAAGCGGACGTTGTTAATAAAGAACCCAATAAAGGTGGGGTCAAACCCACAGGAAATATGGTAAAAACTAGACTAATGCCAATATTTAAGCTTTTAGGTATGTTATCTCCAAGTTGAGGTATTTGTACAAAAACAATTGTAAAACAAGAGTGAAAATCAAATGTTGTTTAACAATATATGTAATTAAGTAGGGTAAGTGTTCCCCATGGGTTCATAACTATTTTGTGTTTACACTCATGATCGATTCCAATACTTACTTGTAGAACTGATAACTAGGGTTCATCCAAACTACTGGTTCGTCCCTATTGGATAACTATACTCAATCACCGTGTTAGGTCTGATAAGTGATTTCACTTTAACAGTTATCAATTTGTTCCAAATTAACTATCTTGCGACCGCAACTCAAGTTGTACAATGATCATACAAATCAAAGCTTTGTTGTAATTCTCTTTTCCTAATCTATACCTCTCTAGGTTCAAGCAAGTAAAGAATTCGGGGAAATCCTAACGTTGCTCTTCGTTAAGAAACATTCAAGATGAAGAGAATATAATACAAGAATTTATCATTGGTTTCGAATTAATTTGCGTGACTCCCCACCTTGGGAGGCATGACTGGCACGTAATGCCATACTGGGACCTGGGCTGACCTAGCTGGGCATACACACCTCTGGTGCCTGCCAGCAACACAGAATCAAGAAAACAAACAACTATATCTCGGCTGTAAACACAGCCTCGGGCCGACAAGGCCACATAGTAAACCTGTAACAGAAAACAGCAAACCCAGCAAACATGAAAATAAAGGGATCCTATGGGGCTGACAAGACTACCATGTTGTCTAAGTCGTAATAGAAGGAAAACAGGCAGTCATATATGAACTATAGCTGACAAGGCTGCTAATTAATAGCTAAACTAGGCCCCCACACGGCCAACGCACAAAACTTAGCATATATAGGCCCCACATGGCCAACAATGCACAACTAGCTAGGAACTAAAGTCTATGGTTTGCACAATGATGATAGATCATAAGCGAGCAGCAAGGTCTCAAGTGACCAATTGGTTTAGTTCCTTTGCTTGGAACGATTGTACGACTGCTACTAATTGGATATGCTCCTACGTAGTCAGCCCTAACTTCGACACAGGCAGCTTACTATAATTCTTAGCCTTAAGGTGATACTGTAATACTATGGTTCTAGTACCTAAGACATTAACTTGGTCTATCCAGACAACTTATAGTTCCCTTTATCAACTGATAACACCATAGGACAATGTATATCTGGATCTAGCCCTTCGCGGAAACATGTATGTGGGCGTCTGCAAGAGTAGCCCAGGGCATTATCCGCACATCTAATCCTTGACAAGTTTTCCCCCCTAAGACGTTACTTAGTCTATCAGGTTCCTAACAACTAAGTGGTTACCGGAGTGTCCTATACAACCATCAGTAGGTTGGCTGAAGTTAACGACCACTGATAGTAGCCTATCATGTGGCAGGCTATTTCTTAATTCGTTTAGGCAACCCTTGTTCCATCGACTCGAAGGTAAGACCATTCTATAAAGATTCTAGCCCTGGAGGCATCAAGGTACGCCAACAGCGTACGAGCGAGCTTTACTGTATGTATAGGCGTCAACCAAAAAGTTATATTGCCTAGTTGTGCCCTATGCTGTCCAACTTACCAATTTAGGCCCAACAACTATCCACAGGCTTCTAAGGCCTTGGTAGGACATCGATACATCAGAATCCCACTAATACTATGAACAATTGAACAGGGAAGCTTCTATGATGCTCCCATTATTTGTCACACTGTGTATATTCTTTTCCAACGGGAAACTCTATGATATAATCTCAATTAGTCTTGTAGTAGCTAACCACAACATATATAATCCTTATCTACTTGAAACAACTAATCACATCATACATACATTCAATTTACTTATAGAGGTATAGGTCGTATCAACTATACGACGAGAATAACTTGCCGAAGGGGTTAGCCTTAACATATCTTAATCGTCGATTTCTGTTTACCCAAATAGTTCCAACCTGAAGTCGGTAATTCCACCAACTTGTAGCCCTTATGCTGCGAGAATAAGGCTATTTTCAATATAGGAAACGACTAATAACAATATCTTTCAAAGACATTAGCTACAACTTAAACGTTGTCCAGTTCGACCGAAAGCTTACAAATTCCTGAGAGTTTAGAAGGTAAATATGCTTACCTATCACTTGTAGCCTCTTAGGACGCAATTAGAAGTGATCTCTACAACTTTTACTCGGCGGCGTTCCAATACTCCTAGTGAGATTTTAATAAATAACTCCGTAGGGACATTTCTCATAGGCCCAAAACTCATTATCCAAGATGAATTTGCGTTTGAATGGAGTTTGATAGAGTAATTCGTTGAAAATCAATCGAAAAGTTGAGAGGAAATGTCATAGGGCCAAAGTTCTCCTTTGGGAAATATTTTAAATAAAAAGGACTTAACTTAAAACATATATATATATGAGGTAGTGGCAAGGGGGGGGGCATAGTGCTAGGCCACGAGAGCGATGTGCCGGCCAGTGTGCTGGTATGGCCTACACGGCCTAGCACCCAATGCACTCGGCCTCTAGCCCCGACCTCCTACTCGCTCGATCATGTGCTCGTATGTTTCTCCCTCAGGGCCTTTCCCACATGCGTCGTACTCCAAAACACTAAACATACGTACACACACATCAGTAAAATGATAGAAATTTACGGGGTGTAACATCATCCCCCCTTAGGAACATTCGTTCCTCGAATGCAATCTTAAGCTTAAGAGACTCACTTCCTTTAACTATTGCCAAAAAAATTTTTGCAGAGTCTCCTCTGTATTATGGACTATCCAAAAACCTAAAATGTAGAAAAGTCAAACATAGGCATCTCACAGGACACTAAAAGCAATGATACGACATATCTCCATAACATAAAATCGAACAACTAAACAATATTGATTATATGAACAACAAAACAATAAATGAGCAACAATCTCAACTCAACTACACGATCTGGGTCAAGTCTGGAGTATGTGAGGATATCTAGACCTCATGTCATCCTCAGCTTCCTAGGTCATCTCTTCTACATTTCTATTCGTCCACGGGACTTTAACGGAGGCTATATCTTTACTTCTTAATCTACGAACCTATCAATCTAGTATAGCTGCTGGAGTCTCTTCATAGGATAACTCTTCAGTAACATGAACATCCTCAATCGGGACAATCTGAGAGGGGTCTCCTATACACTTCAGTAACATTGACATGTGGAAAACTAGATGAACAAATTCTAGCCCTGAAGGCAGTTCTAACTCATATGCTACTCGTCCTATCCTTTGAAGGATTTGATACGGGATAATGAACCTAGGGCTAAGCTTGCCCTTCCTGCCAAATCTCATCATCCCCTACATAGGCGAAACCTTAAGAAGTACCAATTACATTGAAATCCAAGTCTCTACGCCGAGCATCGGAATAGGACTTCTGACGACTCTAGGCTGTTAGCGAACGCTCTATGATAAGTTTTACCTTTTGTTCTGACTGATGTATCATATCAGGTCTGATCAACCCTGAATCCCCTACTTCAAACCATCCTATGGGGGACCTACATTTTCTCCCATATAAAGCCTCATAAGGCGCCATCAAAACAACAGAATGATAACTTTTATTATATGCAAATTCAATAAGGGGTAGATGTTCATCCCAATGCCCTACAAAGTCTAGCACACACGCTCGAAGCATGTCCTCATGCGTCTGAATGGTGCGCTATGCTTGGCCATCTATCTGGGGATGGAAAGCTGTACTCAAGTTAACATGTGTCCCCAAATCCTTCTGAAATGACCGCCAGAATCTAGTTGTGAATTATGCCCCTCTGTCAGAAATAATAGATACTGGGACACCATGTAGTCGGACTATCTCCTTAATAAACAACTTAGCATACTCTTCGGTCGAAAATGCAATCTTGACTTGCAAGAAATAGGCTAATTTTGTCAAACTATCAACAATGACCCAAATGTAGTTAAATTTACACTTGGTGCGAGGTAACCCTGTAAAAACATCTATATTAATGGCTTCCCATTTCCACAAAGGTACGACTATATCCTGAGTTAGTCCGCCAGGTTTCTGATGTTCAGTTTCCACCAGCTGGCATTTGGAACACTATGCTACAACTCAACAATATCTTTATTTTTCCCATGCCATCAATAGATCTCCTTTATAACTTGATGCATTTTCTATTTACGAGAGAATAATGGACATAGCATACCTTTGCTGCAGTTTACTAATGAAGCCCTATCATATCTAGAATATAGAGTCAACCTTTAGGTCTCAAGAATCCACCCCCCGCTATCTCGAAGGCCAATGACTCCTTCTGTTGAGCCTTTTCTCTAGACTATACTACACCAGGGTCTCTATACCGTCGCTCCTTTGCCTCCAAAACTGGAGGTCTAGGTTACAATCTCACTATCCTTTAAATGTCAGCCTGATGCTTATTTCTTGACATTCAATGGTGATTCCGAACTCTATCAGCCTTCTACAGTCCAGGGGTGGTTCTTTTCTCCCCCGGAGCTAGATGCTCATGTCATGCCCTTACTTATATAGGCTGAAATCCAGGGTTCGTTCCTCATGTGCCATACTAGCAAGGATACCTGGCCAAGTCTATTAACCTATATCATCCTGACTCGCACTCAGGCCGGTTCCCATGGTAGAATCTCTCTGCCCCTTAAGATAATAAGCTGGGGGTCGTAGGCTTTATTCTCCAGGTATTTTCTACCGCTACCAACACACTACGGTGGGATTACCCTATTTCTAACCTGAGATTTACTATTACTGGGAGCCTATTGCTTATGGACTCTCACCTGTACTCAACCGCTCCTAGCAATCTTACCTGTCATCCTGACTTTTACTGTAGTGAAGGTCTAGGTGGCTTATTTAAGTACCAGGGGTCTAGACCAATTTTCTAACACCTCCCAGGAATCAACGGGTCAAGCCCTCCTTTACTATTTACTCCTAGCAACATAGCGTCAATACTTACACTGTCTTCTATGCTGAGAAAAGGCTGGGAGGCGGTAAATAACCATATTATTCTGTGGTGGCACTAAGGTAAAAACTCAAACAAACTCTAGGGAAGGAGGTGAGGATCTCGCAATTTCACAATCCTTTGTACCTTTTAGGTAATCCAACATTGATTGTTGTTCCTTTTTAATAATGAGTAGCTACTAAGTAAGCCATCATATATACTATACTCCTGACATCTTCACCCGAGGGTGTAGGAAGAACTAGGAATGGTGCTGGCATATCTGTTACCTTATAAGGTTCCTGCTACCTCAGGAGGATGCTGGGGAGATTGAAAAGACGTCCGCTTTCACCCTAAGGTTGGGCTATCCCCCAATTGTGGCATCCCATTGGTACCCTCTCGTGCTGCTGCATCTAACTAGCGGCTGGCTGCAGTCTGTCTATATTTGATACTACTGCAGGCAAACATAATAATATAAGCTTAGGGACTCAACCCTATACAACATGGCTCTATAGCACGAACTTGAAAAGAAGGAGGGGTAACCATACTATCATGCCTTATACCCTCCTTCTTATAAAAGGTGGTGCCCTACACCTTTATAAACAAGACTCTACTAGACAAGGCTTGTAGACTCACTAGGATACGTTGCTCTGATACAAAGTTTGTCATGCCCCGCCTTGGGAGGCATGACTAGCACCTAATGCCACACATTGACCTGGGCTAACCTAGCTTGGCATACGTACCTCTAGTGCCTGCCAGCAACACAGAATCAGGAAAACAAACAACTATATCTTGCTTGTAACACATCCTCGGGCTGACAAGGCCGCATAGTAAACGTGTAAAAGAAAATAGCTAACCAAGCAAACATGACAACAAAGCGATCCTATGTGAACTGACAAGAACACCATGCTGTCTAAGTCTTAACAGAAGGAAAACAGGCAGTCATATATGAACTATAGCTGACAAGGCTGCTAACTATTAGCTGAACTAGGCCCCACACAGCTAACACATAAAACATAGCATATATAGGCACCACATGGCCAATAACACACCACTAGCTAGGAACTGAAGACTGTGGTCTGCTAGCCTCTACAAGTGAAACATATTGGTTGGGATAGGGCCACGGCCTATGCAAACATTATATAATAAGGGACAAGAAAACCTTTACTACCTGGAAACTCTGAATGAAAGGAGCTGACCAATCTACTGACTCTGAATAGCTGCTAAAGAAGGTCCTGAAACCTGTCTGTCTAAAATTGCAGGCAAGTATGTAGCGCCGCATGTGTGGGAATCAGTACAA
Source organism: Datura stramonium (assembly GCA_018107945.1). Taxonomy (NCBI): domain Eukaryota; kingdom Viridiplantae; phylum Streptophyta; class Magnoliopsida; order Solanales; family Solanaceae; genus Datura; species Datura stramonium. The sequence continues at coordinate 1,625 of JACEIK010015725.1, read as the reverse complement.
TATGTACTAAGTATGTAAGGCAATAATAATAATTGAATAGAGCCTGATAAAGAACTAAAAGTAATTAGCGAAAAGGAGCATAAGTTAACCTATATGCTTTTATAACCATAACCTGCATCTAGTAGACAACTTTACAAATAAGAGCGTAAGTTCTACAATTATATATTCATACTCTATGTCTAGAAAACTAGTATACCAACAAGAACCTAACCTGGACCCCATAAGCCTAGAAAGTAAAATCATCAGAAAGATAACCTACCTGGGCCCCTATAAGCCCCGACAAGTACAGTTCAATTTATATACCCCTAACCAGGTCACTATGGTATCTATTATACCCTAAGAGCCCAAGGATCAGACTCGGGAGTTAAAATGGAGAAAAGATGAAAAATTTGGTATCAAGCATAGGAATAGTCATGGGGAGACTCGTGAGGGCAGCCCACGAGTCGTGAGGTGACTCGTGGGGAAGGCCCAGGGATCAGTGAGAAGAACTTGAAGAGATGGGACCCCACGGGCAAGACTAGGACTTGTGGTCAAGCCCCACGAGTCGTTAGGCCAGCCGTGGGGAGGGAAATAATATAGGTAAAGAAAAGTGGGGCAGTTGACATCACGGAAGGTCCCCACGAGTCATGGTCTATCCCGACGATTCGTGGGGTGAGTCGTTAGCAAGACTGGAGAAGATTTTTTGAAGTCAAGGCAGTATACTTCACGGGTGGTGACCGATCCCAGGAGAATAGGTTAGGCAGTGCACTTAACAAGCAACGTCACGAGTCGTGCCCTCTAGCAACGAGTCGTCAGGTCACCTGTTAGGGCCACCTAGCAGTTATTTTCTGTGAATATAGTAAGGACTTTCTTTGTAATTCCTAAGTTCCTAAAGCCTAAACTACGACGTTTTGGGGTATGAATAGTGACCTTTTATGGGGTTAAGTTCAGTTTATTCATTTTCCATCCATGAATGCAAAGTACAAGAGAATTGAGAGGGTGATCTTTCTTGTGATCTTCAAATTCTTTCAAATTCCTTTTAGGCATTCGAGGGAGAGTAAGAATCAGCTACCAACAGNNNATGGGTGGTTTCTTCCACACCCATGCCCAATCCCTCTCTAAAAAGTATGAAATTCTATGATTTATCTATGGGGTTTTTACCCAAATGCATGAATTCTCTATTTCTATACATGTTTATGAATTGATTATGATTCTATCATCAAATTATGAATCATGGGAAATTTTTATAATGATTTCAATTAAAAGTCATGTTTCTAGTCTTACGAATTTGAAAGCCCATTGATGATATGTTCATGAAAAGTGAGATTTGTGATGTAAATGTTATAATGATGAGATATTATGATGAAAATCATTATTTGAAGCTACCTGTCACGCCCCGCCTTGGGGGGTATGACTGGCACTTGATGCCCTAGTAGGACCTGGACTGCTAACTGGTGAGCCTAAGCACATCTGGTGCCTGGCTAGCGCTATCTCAAATTTCTGGAAACAACGGGCTGTATAACGGCTGTAAATACAGCCTCCGGCAAACTGGGCCTATAGCCACCTGAATAAGCTTCAGCTAACCAGAACACTATATCTCATAGGGGAACCTATGCGGGCCGACAAGGCCACCATGCTGTCTAGTT
>JACEIK010015718.1:0-17809 GCA_018107945.1 Datura stramonium | reverse complement strand
AGAATACAATATAAGTGTTTGTATTGGTTTTAGAATCATTTGTGCAACCCTAGCTTATTAATCCACCATGGTTCCCACAACCCTAGATGTAGAGGTTTTAGCCTCTCACAGTTGTAAGGTTGTGGATTGCATTCATGATTAAGAACATAAATCAATACTTACAAGTATGAATAAGAAAAACACTTCCTTTTGATTAATAAGCAAAATCTTGAAGAACAAATAGCAAGAACAATAACAATTTAAGAAATGGTTGATCACAAGTCAAATCAACTCAATTATCTCTTTCTCTCAATTGTCAAATTTTCTCTCTAATAATATCTATGATATATTCAGTAATCAAACCTGATGAAATCTACCGAAAAATAAAACATAAAATGTATTTATACAGAAACATAAAATGTATTTATACGTATAAAAGAATCCTTTTCCTAGGCTAACGTAGTGAATTTCCATATTCGGGTTCCGCCCCACGTCAAAAGTCAACCTACGATCCGTGGTGAGATCCTACTGCCGTAATATTCTTTTGTACATTGCATGACTAGCTGATTTGGCTAAGTGTTGATCCATGCACGACCGTACCTCCATCCTACGATCTGGTGGCTTGAGCTCCCATGGCTTGACACTGAGATTTAGAAATATTTCTAAAGTTCATCACGACCGCCAAGGTATGACTCAGACCATTCCACCTGCCGTACTTCCTTTCCGTAGCAGAGCTTCCACTCTTATGCAAATCTTCCGAAATCTTTCATGACTTCATCACCATGACTTGTACAAGCTATACGACTCTTACCGATACTCGTACACTATATCTCTTCAACATTAGCCTCGCAACTTTTCACTACCACCAAGACAACTTGAAGGACCTTCCGACGGCTCGTACCGTGGATTGCAATTAAGCCTATTTTGCACACCTCAGTTATCTTTTGCATTTTTTAGCTCCAACGCCCAATTTATCCTCAGAATCAAAGAAAAAGTGCCTCATATCCACATAAATACACCTAAGTCCATGCTATTTTCATAGTTTTGACCAAAGTGTTGTAAACTAGCACATCGTGGTCTCTACGAGCCGAGATATGATCCCCCATCAGATGGTTCGAGATTGGTGAGGCAAAGAATGATAGGGCCGTACTGGGTTCATGAGGAAATGGAGAAGGTTCAGTTGATAAGAGATAGGTTGAAAACTACCTAGAGTCGCCAAAAGTCCTATGACATGAGAAGAAGAGAATTAGATTTTGAAGTCGACGATCGGGTGTTTCTAAACATTCCCCATGAAGGAGTGATGCGGTTCAAAGAAAGAAAAACTTAGCCCTTGTTATGTTGGCCCCTGCTGTGAGTTTTGAGAAGACTTGGTAAGGTGGCATATGAGATGGAGTTGCCCTTAGAATTATCTTCGGTGTATCCTCGTGTTTCATGACGCTTTTATGTATAAGCCAGTGATCCACTTTAGTTGTCTCAAGTGACGTTGTTGGTGTAAAAGACAAACTTAGTTATGAGGATTTTCCGGTGGAAATATCGATCGGCAGTTTGCAAGCTAAGAAACAAGGAAGTAACTTTAGTTAAAGTGTTATGGAGGAATCGCATGTTGAAGGAGCTACGTGGGAAGCGAGTGAAATGATGGCTGATACCCACATTTATTCTCTACCGGCTTAGTTCCGACTTGAGGTATCGCTTGGACCAAAAACTCTATCTAGTTTTCATGTTCATTTCATGTGCGAAAGTTTCTTTTATGTATATGGATGTATGTATGATTCGTGGAATGCTTAAGCCGGTTAGTTTGAATCGAGGTAGTCATTGCATCGCTTTTTGTCTTAATGATCGCATTTGAATATGAAAATTGTGTATATCTCTACTTTTATGTGTTTTCCAATATTCGAGGACTAATGTTCCCAAGGGGAGATATTGTTATACTCGGATGCCCAAAGATCGTAATCTATGAGTTGAAACGGAAAAAGTGAAAATTTTAAAGCACACTACGAGTCGTGAGGAGACTCACAGGAGGGCACCCCACGGCTTTGAGATTACTTGTGGGAGGCCCAAGGATTAGTGAGAAGAACTAGAGAAGGGAGATTCCCACGGCATGACCACAACTCTCGTGGTCGTCTCACGAGTTGTAAGGTCGCGGCTGGAGGGGAAATAATGAAAGAAAAGAAGGAAGGGTAGTGGATGTCAAGGAAGGTCCCCAGACCGTGGTCGCCCCCACGATTCATGGGGTGAGTCGATCGTGCATGAAGTTGATTTTTTCCAAGGCAAGGCAAAGGTAACATGGGTGGTGACCACGACTCGTGCTCACCAAGAATTCCAGTCATTAGGTTGCACGGTGACGAGCCTTAAGATCTTGTGAAGCGTGCACCCCACGGACGGCATATCACGAGTCGTGCCCCGTGAGTGACGAGTCGTCAGTCACCCGTTAGGACCACTCCCAGCGCTTATTTTCTCGCAAAACTAGTAAGGGCTTTTCTGCACTCCTAAGTTCCTAGGCCTAAACTACGACGTTTGGGTTATTAGACTGTGGCCTTTTAAGGGGTTAAGTTCATTTTAGACATTGTTCATTCATGCATGCAAGTTAGACAAGTTTGAGAGGGTGATCAAGCTATTGTTCCTTAATTTTCAATTCTCTACTGGGCATTCACAGAAGTGCTTTTATCAGCTACAAACAAGTATATGTAGGCTAATAATGGGTGATTTCTTTCACACCCATGACCTATCCCTCTCTAAAGTATGAAACTCTATGTAAATCTTTATGGGTTTTAACCCAAATAAATGAATCTTCAATTTCTATACATGGGTATGATTTGATTACGATTCTACTATTGAATTATGAAGCATGGGAAATTTTTATAATGTTTTCAATTAAAAATAATGTTTCTACTTTATTGAATTTAAAAGCCCATTGTTGAGATGTTTAAGAAAGATTAGATTGGTGATGAATATATGATGATGATGAGCTATTATGATGAAAAGAATGTTTTAAAGGTACCCATGTTTACAATTATATTTTTCGATGAGAATTGAGTATGTCTACATGATGAAGCTTTGGGAAATGCCCACATGTTAAGTATGAATTATGATTTTCCCGGACCACTTACCATTGTTTGGGAGCCAAGACTCCCAATTATATTCTTCGTTTGTGGTTTGTTTCGAGTTTAGTCTTCCTATGCATACACCACATGGTTTTGGAGCAAAGGCTCCCAATTATGTATCCATCTTGTGGTATGTTTTGAACTACAGCTTCTCATATGCATCATTTCATATTTGAGATGTATTTGATTATTGATCTTCGTCAATAGATAATATTGAGATTCATATATACGATTGGACATATGCATGTTTTTGGGAGTAGTGTCTAACACCGAAAGTGTGCTAAGGGTCGATCACCCGATGCCTCAAGACTACGCCAACGAGGCTGATTCTATTATATATTACTTGGAGATCTCCCCGTGAGCTATCCCAATCCCTACTGGCCCATGAGCTTGATATCAATATCATATTATCGTCCCTGGCCCCGGCAAGGCTTTGGATGGCTCGCCACTTGAGTGTAATAGTCGAAACCATGTAAGCTCTATCGTGGTATGCTCAAGTAAAAGACAAGTTCCCCATTGTTCCTCATGATTTCATATGCATATTTCATTAACTGCGAGATTTATATATCTATGAATGTTCTAAAGTAGGTTTGACTCAATGTTCACTTTACTTATAAATGTAAGAATTTAGCTTTGAGTCAATCACCCAGCTTTATCATGTTATGAGGTTATGTTATGTCATGTTAAGAAGATCATGAGTTCGTAAAGAATGCATGCAAGCCTATTCTCGCCATCGATGTTTATGTTTAAATTAATGCATTGTCCTTAAATGATTTTAGTTACTTTAGCGCTTTACTTACCTTGCAAACTCGCTAAGATTCCACATACCGACCGCATACTTTCTCTATGTTGTATCATTTCATGATACAGACCCGACTCTCGCCCCGCCTCCCGCTCTTAGCTTCCGCCTCTTTAGAGTTAGCATTTGCATTGTTGGTGAATCCTCATCTCCCAATGACTAGATTATCTAGTTTTTCCTTTATGTATTTTAGTTTTAGCTTGTTAGTGAGTTGGGGTTCTGTCCCATCGCCTCATCACGTTTAGAGGCTTTTCAAACATATGTATGTATTCGGAATTTTCTGATTATGATTCGAGATGTTATATATTCAAGTTAGACTTCTCGCCATGATTGAATTCAGATTATTCAGCTTGATTGAGCTAGATGTATGTTATGCCATTGGTCGACTTAGTCTCTCAGGCCTCTTGTCCCATATTACGATCCGAGCTTCCTCCGTTCGGGTCATGACAAACTTGGTATCTGTGGCAATAGGTTTAAAGTACCCTAGCGTGTCTCGGAAGCCGCGTTAAGTAGAGTATTTTTCATGGGTGTGAAGTGCGCCACACTTATGACGAAGAGGCTACGAGATGTTTAGGAAATGTCCCTTCCTTTCATGATCTATGTCATGCGATGAAAAGTCTTTTTATCCTTCTAATTCATATTATTCGCACTGCGTAACCATGGCTCCTCAAGAATGAATGGTTATGGTAAAGTCCTCGAGGATGGCAATGGACATGGGGATCAAAAGCCCCACCAAACCAGATCCCTGTGCAATCTCGAACCAGCTTGCCCATGCCGAGTTCCAGCCGATTCGTATGCTCGCAGCCTTGACCACCCTAGTCAACGAATGTTGTTTCATGCTATCCCGCAAAATAGAAACGTGAAGTGGCGGCTCGAGTCGAGACTTGTTGAGGATGAACCCGCAAGATTTCGTCTAAGGTAGACGAGGACCCGCATGAGTTCACAGATTAGATTGCCAAGATCACCCAAGTCATGGGGTGAATAGGTTGATTGTGCGAGCTGGCCTCTTTACTAGTTGGGAAAGGGGTCGTGGCATATCTCGCTCTCGCCTAATGGAAGGATAGCAGTGGTCTTAGAGCAAGTCCAATACTTAGAAGAGTTCCATATTGCATTTCCAAACCGCTCTTGCCTCAGCGAGATTAGGGAGTCAAGGAAGTTGAGATCGTGAATTTGAAGCAAGGGAGAATGATTGTACAAGATTATTCCCTTGAGTTCACTCGCTTGTCAAAAATATGCCTCGTAGCCGGTAGTTGATCGCAGGGCACGGGTGTGCCGATGCTTTCATTGCGCAGGGATATTTGGACAAAGATTGGGTGTGACCGCCATGCTTCATCGAGATATGACTCTTCTTGTATAGTGTTTTATGCCCAAAGCAGATGGAGGCGGCGCATTCGAGAGAGAGGGGGAGGCCAAGAGGGCCGCACTGATGACCACATATTTTCATAGTAGAGGTCGTGTGGTGGCACCGAGAAGCCGACCCACCAGAGAACATTAGCCCCAACATCTTCAGCATATAGTGTGCCATCTAGACCTAGACATGACTAGAGGGCGACCACGCTCGAGGGGTCGAGAAGCGTATCCGTAGATTCTAGCATCCCAACTTGTAGCAGGTGTGGTCGGGGGCACACCGCTAAAGCTATAAAAGTTAAGGTTCTTGTTTCTGGGTGTGACATCCGAACACATGCTTAGAGATTGGCCAAGAAGGAGACAGATCGGGGTTGGGGGCCTAGGCCCAACTTCTAGTCTGCCAGCCTTCTCCGCACGCTCGCGCATTAGGGGGCATCTACTAGCACACCAAGGTCGCTAACTTATTCTATGCTTTAGCATCTCATCAGAGCAAGGAGGTCTCCCGTATGTGGTCACTAATATGTTATGAGTTTTCCATATTGATGTTTATGTTTTTCTAGATCTGGGGATACCTTGTCATTTGTGACACCTTATGTGGCTAGTAGTTTCTGAGTGTCGCCTCCCGAAGTCTTGTCCGAACCATTCTCATTTCTACTCCAAGAGATGACTCAGCTTATAGCTAGACGGTATAGAGGTTGCCCAAGCCTTAGTACTTCATAAGGTCACCTCATTAGATTTAATGTAGTTATCCATGATCGATTTTGATGTTATTCTTCTCGCATGGATTGGTTATTTTCATGCTATGCTTCGCTAATTGTAGAACCCAGGCAAAGAGGAGTTCGCATTTTCTGTTAGCAAGTCTTAGAATGGAAGGGTAAGCACTCTTGCCCGTAGGTCTTTCATTTCCTACCTTAAGGCCAAAAAGATGATTTCTAAGGGTTGTGTGTACCATCTAATTAGGGTTAAGTATGTCGAGTTTGAGACCCCCGAACACCATCCAAAAGAAGTTTCCGTAGTATCCGTGAGGTCTTTCCCCGATGATTTTCCCGGTGTTCCTCTCGAAAGGAGATGATTTTGGTATTGAACTTCTTCCCAACACACAGCCTCTATATCTATTTCTCCCTACAGAATTGCTCTAGCCGAGCTAGAAGAGTTGAAACAAAAGAGTTGAAGGATTAGATAAAGGGCTCTCATTACACCGAGCAAGTATCCATGGGGTGCACCACTCCTCTTTGTCCGAAAGAAGGATGGTTCTCTTGACATGTGTATTATCTAAGAATTGAACAAAGTCACCGTCAAGAATGGGTGTATCGCTTAATTGCGACTGATGATTTGTTTAACCAACTCGTGGTGCCAAGTTTTTCAAAGATAAACCTCGTGTCCTGTGTATCATCGATCATAGTTTGGGAATGTGATATCCCGAAGACAACCTTCAACGTGGTATGGTCATTAGTGAGTTCTAGTTATGTCCTTTGACTAATGAATGCCCGCGCCTTGTTATACTCCGGGAGCCCAAGGATCATTCCCATGCATGCATACTAAGAGAATTCTAGAGAAATCAAGCTTAGATTCAAGCTTTTTTCTATCAATTCTCCTTGGGCACTCAAGAACTTGGAAATCCGATCTCACCCGTATACCTAAGCATAAATGTTTCTTCCATCTACACCCATGCCCATTTCTCCATATCTGATGAAAATCTATCACAAATCTCTGGGGTTTTGAATTCAATCTTTAGAAAAAACTAACATGAATTGCTAATGGATTTATGATTTATGATTTATGATTTATGTCATATTTTATGGATTTTGATCAGATTTTATAATTATTTTTTATTATAAATTCATTGATTTCAATTTATACCAAATTAAGCCTAATTATGCATGATCTATGATGAATCGATTTATGATCTACTCTTTTAATTGTTTATACTTACAAAACCCCAAAGATAATTTATGATTTGACATATGGATTTATTACCCATCATGATTTGAGGATTTATTGGTGTTATAAGGGCGATCTATGCATGCATGAACCCTATGATTTATGAATTATGTTTTGACCGACTCAAGGGCCTTGATTCATGGCTAGTTCATGTATTTACACGTATGTTTATGATTATCATAATTTTAACCAGCCCATGAACTCATTCATGTTATACTATGAGCATTATGTATGTTTTAGAAGTAGTATCGAACATCGAGTAGGTTGGGATCCTGTGTTTTTCACTGCATCTCATAAACTATGTGTCAACAGAAGGTTGGGACCTCCCCGACCGGCCCCCACCCCAAATGGCTCCTTTCATGTGTGATCACACTTTCATGGTTCTACCCTGCAAGGTATCAGATCCACCTCCCGACTAGGTTTACAAGTCGGGTTCATGTGTGGTCATATGGAGTATGCCTGCTAAGAGAAGTCTCCCACTGTTCCTCATGATTTATGCATGTTTATGATTATGGATATTGGCTCAAGTCAGTTCCACAAAGCTTTTCTCTTATGATTATGTGATTACGATTGTATTACTACGTTTTGAAAACCTTTTGAGCCTTATGTTATGTTATGATATTTATGATATGAGCATGTTGTCCTACCTTTTTGATCATTTATGAGTTTTATATATTTTAAATGTCCGCTTACTTACCTGCATACTGTACATTCCACATACCGATCGCATACTTATTATGTTATATCATCTTATGATATTGGTTTCGCTCCTGATCATCCTCATCTAGATCATCTCAGAGTGTAATTTTAGCTTATTGGTGAGTCCTCATGTGATCCGAGGTCCTGCCTTTACGTACATTCATGCTATTTTAGTTTCAGTATTGTTTGGGTTTATTGGGGATGTTGTACCATCAACCCATCGTATGTAGTTGAGGCTTTACGTTGTGTATTACTCAACTTGTGTATGTTTAAGTGATTCAGTTTGTTATCATATGTCATGATTATGCTTACGTTTCCACTATGCCTTGTGATTAGTCTTCTATTTAAGTGAATGAAGTTTGATATATGCTTCGCCATGGGTCGACTTTGGCCTCTTAGTTCCTTGTCCCATGTTTTGATTCGAGCCTAAGTTCGAGCCGTGACAAACTTGGTATTAGAGCCATAGCTTTGTAGTTTCGTAGGGTATCCGAGCCGCAAGGCAGAGTCTTTTATTTGGTATGAAGCCTGCCACACATATGCACAAAGAGGCTAAGACATATCGGAAATGTTCCCTTCTTTCATGATCTATGTCGTGCGATGAAAAGTCCTTCTATACTTCTAATTCGTGCTATTTGCGATTGAAGAATCATGGATCCTAGGAGAATGAACGGAAGAATGTGGGAACGGTGAAGGCCACGGTGATGGAAATAATCATGGACGCGTTGTGCCCCACCTATTCAGAGCCCCGTGCACCGCAGCCGCTGCCCACGCCGAGCTTCTGGTGGCTATCCAAATGTTGGCGTAGGGCCTTGGACCGCTTAGGTCAACCAAAGAGGGTCAGCTGCATTATGGTCCCACGTAATGGAAGCGCGTAGAGGACCCTGATTAGATACTTCTTGAGGATGAACCTCCGTAGTTTCTTGGGTCCAAGGTGGATGACGGCCCGCATGATTTCATCGAGAGATTCTTAAGATGTTCAGGTTATAGGGTGACCAATTGAGATTGTGTTGATTTGACCTCCTATCAGCTAAGGGGGGTGGCCCACATATGTTTCAAAGTGGAGATGCTAGGGCAAGGTGCAAACCCCATCGGTTGGGAAGAGTTTGCACAAAGATTTTGGAACAATTCTTCCCCGAGATGAGGAGCTAAAGGAAGCCAAGTTTGTTAACTTGGAAGTGTGGTGAAATGTCGGTTCAAAGATTATGCATTGGAGTTCACCCGACTACCTAAATATGCACCTCGCAGCTGGTGGCACACCGAGGGCTCGAGTGAGCCAATTTGTGCTCCTGGGGTGGCTTAATTAATTTGGATAAGGATTGTAGGATAAACCATGTTGCATCGAGATATAGATTTCCTATTTTGTGTTGCATGCTCGTGGATGGAGTCGGTATATCTGAGGCGTGAGAGGCCGGGGCAGTCAGACCGAGCGCTGCCAGACTTCTCGTGTCGCCGGGTGATGGGGCTGGCTGTAGTCCTTAAAGACAGTCTATTGTTCCAGCCCCATCATCGGCCGCACGCCTATCTAGGTTCAGAGGGGATCGTGAGACAATGTAGCTTCAGTTTAGAGAGGCTAGGGTAGCATGCGTGGAGCACACTTTCCCAGCTTTGTACGGGGTGTGGCAAGAATCACTCAGGAAGGTGCCTAGTCGGTGTGGATGCTTGTTTCGAGTGTGGCAAACCCTGGGACAATGCACTGTGGATTTCCCCTTCTCAACCGCATCAGTCCGTGGAGCCCATAGGCCGCAGCCAATTTCGCGCCTTCAGCTAGCATCGTCCCTCAAAGAAGGTGTCTCGATCGCTCAACCTACGCCAACGTCAAAATAGGTTTTATGCTTTAGCACCCCGCAAGGAGAAGGGAGGTCTCCCTGGACATGGTCACCGGTATGTTACATGTATTTCATATTGATGTTTATGCTTTGCTAAATCCGGGAGCTACCTTGTCTTTTGTGACCCCTTACATTGCTAGTAGCTTTGGAGTTAGTTCTAAGACTCACAACCATTTTCATTTCTACTCCCGTTGGTGATTCGGTTGTAGCTAGGCGGGTGTATAGAGGGGTTCACGATCATTATATTGCATAAAGTCACCGCCATCTTGTAGATCCATGATCGACTTTGATATTATTCTTGGCATTGATTGGTTGTATGCATGTTATGCTTCGTAAATTGTAGAACCGATGTGGTGGAATTTTACCTCTGTGTGAATAAGTTTTTGGATTGGAAGGGTAGTTAGGTTGTATTAGCACATCGGGATTTATTTCATATCTCAAGCCAAGAAAGATGATTTCTAAGGGTCAAGTATCATTTGGTTAGGTTTAAGGATGTTAAGTATGAAACCCCGACTATCCCCCGCGCTCCGGTGGTGCGTGAGCACTAGAGGTCTTCTCGATGATTTTCTATGTGTTCCTCCCAAGCTGGAGATTGATTTGGTATTAACCTTCTACCCGATACGCATCCTATATCTATCCTCCTTACAACATTTCTCCAAACATCTAAAAGAGTTGAAGGATCAATGAAGGATCTATTAGATAAGTGGATTGGTTTAGACCGAGCAAATCTCCATGGGGTGCACTAGTGTTGTTTGTCCGAAAGAAGAATGGTTCGCTTTCTGGATGCAGCATTGACTATCACCAATTGAACAAGGTCACCATAAAAAACAGGTATCCTTTTCCCAGATCGATGATTTGTTTGACCAAAGCATATGGGTGCCAAGTGTTTCTCATAGATAGATCTCAAGTCCGTGTATCATCGCCTAAGGATTCGGGAGTGTCATATTATTATACCTAGATTCTGAGTGTAATCTAGGGATGGTAGAATCGCCTCTTAGGTATGTAGGGCCTGAATGGGGTGGTTTAATTCACACCCATGCCCAATTTCTCCCTAATCCATGAATTCTATCTCTAAACTCTTATGGGATTTTAACCTAATGCATGAATCCTCATGTAATCGATATGATTAAGTTTTAGCATGTATAAATTGGATGTGGTTTAGATTAATGGCTGATTTTACATTGATTTAAATCCTTATCTTGTGTATCTTCGTTTTTAAACTTAAGGTGCCCAATTATGAGAAATCCATGGAGTTTGATTGTGATGGTTTAAATAAATACGATGAGAACTTTGATTTAGAATCATGTTTTCACCACCCATGTCTTTATGATCATGATTTCCACAAATTCAAGTAGTTCAAGTATGTTTAAATATTGGGCAATGCCCCACATGTAAGTATGATTCATGATTTATGACTTTATTGACTCATAGGCCTTGTTTCATGGTTAGTTCAATGACATCTCAAGAATGTCCACGATTTTCATGATTTAACTAGCCATGTATGTCATGTATGTTACCTATGAGCAAGTTGCATGTTTTGGGGAGTATTATTTAACACTGGCAGGTTCGAGGCACGTTACGCCCCGAATCTTCGAACTATGTAACACCGTAGGTTATGTTTGGGACCTCCTTTATGACTATACCCTATGCCCTAAGGGGCCTTTTTGAGTGATATCACGCCTTCATGGTTCTACCCTTGGCAAGGTATGAACGGCCTCCCAACCAGGTTTACAGGTCAAGCTCCATGTATGCTCATATGGGGTATGTCGGTTATAATAATCTCACACTGTTCCTCATTGTTTATGCATGTCATGATTATGTTCTTTGGGCTCAAGTCATGTTTATGAAATGTTTTCTCACAGGTTACAACTATGACAGGTTCACAAATATTTTTTAAATCTTAAAAAAAAAAATTTATGATTTCAAATTTATAGTCATGTGTCATCCCACTCTTATGAACTTTATGTTTTTAAATGTTCATTTTGCTTACCTTGCATACTTCAGAAATTCCACGCATCGACTCCATATTCTCTATGTTGTATTATCTCATGATACAAAACCACTCTCGTGCTCACTCCTCCTCGCAGCTCTTCAAAGTTCGCTATTAACTTATTTGGTGAGTCCTCATGTTCCGAGGGCCATATGTTCGACTCTGTTTCCTATTCGCCGCATTGTAGGGTGAGTTTGGCCTTCTTTTTCCTATCAACCCGTCTTTCATGATTAGAGGATTTTCATACTATAAGTTGTATTCGCACGTCATGTATGAATCATTCATTGTCTTTTCTCCATTATTATATCAAGATTTCGATTCTATGTTAAGTCTTCCTCGTTTACATGAATGAGTTAGATGTATGCTCATGCTATGGGTCAACTTAGTCTCTGGCCTTGTACCATGTTTACGATTCGAGTGTACTCGGGTCATTAAAAACTTGGCAGGTTAGAGCCCTAGGTTTGAAGTGTCCTAGTGTGTTTGAAAGTCGCGTTAAGTAGAGTCCTTTTCATTGGTGTGAAGCGCCACACTTATGATGAAGAGGTTATTAGGATGTTTGGGAAATGTCTCCTTCTTTTCATGATCTATGTCATGCGATGAAAAGTAATTCTACCCTTACAATTTGTGCTATTCACGCTGCAAATCATGCCTCCACTCTGAGTGAACATCCGAAGAAATGGCAACGGCAACGGCCATAAGGGTGCCAATGGTGATGGGCACGCCCACCCCCACCTTACTCATAAGGAGCACGCACTCCAGCTGTACCAGTCCCACGCCCGAGTTTAGGCGTTGATTCGATGTCGGGGCATTGTGCCATGGCCGCCTGTGTCCATAGCTGCCAAAGGGTGCATTACCCTTAGAATGGGAATATAGCGGCGCCTAGGGTGAGGGATTGAGGATGAACCCCTCCCCGAAGTTCACGGGTTTGAAGGTGGACGAGATCCACATGAGTTTATCGAGGAGGTTTGAAGGTCACCCAGTCGTAAGTGACAAATGGGGGTGTTTTGGATTTGGCCTCCTACGCCTGCCAAGGGGGCCGCCCATATCTTGTTCAAGAAGTGGATGGACAATAGGGAAGCGGGAGTGGGCCCTATTAGTTGGGATGAGTTCCACATGGCCTTTGATCGGTTTTTCCCTCGAGATGAGGGAGTTGGAAGGCAACAGAAGTTCGTAAATCTCAAGTAGGGAAAGATGACCATGTTGGAGTATTCGGTTGAGTTCACTCGTCGAAATACGCCCAGAGTTGGTGGTGGGACCAGAGGCGGGAGGAGCGTGCCCGTGCATGGGGTGGCCGAGTTTCTAGGAAAGACTACAGACGCCTATGTGCTTCACCAGACATGGATTACCCATGGATAGTCATTTATGCCCAATGCATTGCAGGCAAAGACATATGTGAGAGAGAGAGAGGCCAAGAGGGCCGTGGATTGATAAAGCCACGTGTTCTCCCGCCTAAGGCCAAAGGTGGGCATCACCAAAGCAGTCTCAAAGACAGATCTATTGCACCAGCACCGCCAGTTCTCGCCTAGCACCCCATCTAGACCACAGATGACCGCAGGAGTAGGGCTTCATGTTCAGGGTCGTGGTGTACGGGATGATCGTAATTTCCAACTTATGCAGTTTGGAAAAAAACACCTAGAAAGGTGTTTAGTAGGCTCGGATACTTGTTTCGGGTGTATCACTGGACACGTGACTGTGGGTTGTCCTTTAGCCGTGTCGTGGGTGGTGGATTCCATACCCCACCCGCGGGCCTCGCAGGGGTCTGCGTGGCACGCCTCTCAACAAAGGGAGCTTCGACTAGCCTGGGCTTTGCGGTCGGGCCGTAATGTGCTCCTATGCACTTTCCTCTCGACAAGACCAGATACTTCTCCCAATGTGGTTAGGTATGTTGCGATTCTTTTATATTGATGCTTATGCCATATTAGATCCAAGAGCTACCTTTTCTTTTGTGACCCTTACATTGCTAGTAGCTTTGGAGTCGCCTCCCGAAATTTTGTCGAACCATTCTCGGTTTCTACTCCGGGGCTTGGTGATTCAATAGCTAGGGTGGGTATATAGAGGTTGCCCCATCACGTTGTTGCTTAAGGTCACCTCCGCAGAGTTAGTAGAGTTAGATATGACTAACTTTGAAATTATTTTGGGTATGGATTGTTTGCATGTTATGCTTCGTTAACCGTAGAACCCGTGCGGTGGAGTTTCGTTTTCCGGGTGAGCTAGCCTTAGAATGAAGGGTAGTTCCACCGTGCCTCGTAGTCTCGCTTCATCTCCTATGTCAAGTATAGGAAAATGATCTCCAAGGCTTGTGTTTACTATCAAGTTAGGGTTTAGATGTTACGTTAGAGACCCCGACTATTCGCCCATCCCCATGGTATGTGAGTATCCCAAGGTATTTCCGTATAAATCTACTGTGTGTTCCCATGAGAGAGATTGATTTTGGGATTGACCTCTACTCGACACTCAACCCATATCTATTCCTCCTAACAAAATGGCTCCAACGAGCTAAAGGAGTTGGAAGGATTAGTTAAAGGACTTGTTAGATAAGGGTTTCATTAGAATTTCAAGTAGTCTCCATGGGGTGCACCAAATTCTATTCGTCCGTAAGAAAGATGGTTCTCTTCGATGTGTATTGGTTATAGGCGCTTGAACAAGGTCAACGTTAAGAACAGATACCCTTTACCTAGGATTAATGACTCATTTGACGTCTTCGTGGGTGCTGTGTGTTTCTCCAAGATAGATCTCGTGTCCGGGTATCACCAAACCTAAGGGGTTCTGAGAGAGATATTCCAAAAATTTCTTCGTGACTTCTAACATGATCATTACGAATTTGTTGTTATGTCTTTTGACCAAACCAATGCCCATGTAGCTTATGGACCTAAATGAACAAAAAAATCAAGGCATATCTCGGACATGCTCGTGGATCGTGTTCAAGTGATGACATCTTGATATACTCAGGAGCGGAGGAGCATACCGCCTATCCGATAGTAGTACTTTTAGACCAAGGATAGGTAGCTATATGCAAAATTCAAGAAAGGCGTAGTTCTAGTTGAATTCGTAGCATTGTGGGCCACGTGGTGTCAAGTGAAGCCATAAAGATGTATTCTAGGAAGATAGCGTAAAGAATTTGCCCAGACCGGTGAACCTTCTCGACATCAGGAGCTTTTTGGGCTTAGTGGGCTACTACAAGAGATTTTTGAGGTCTTTTCATTCATTAAAAGACCTTTGACCAAAATTGACTCAAAAGAAGGTGAAAATCCAATGGTCGAGTCTGTGAAAGAAGCTTCCAAGAGCCGAAGGCTCGACTTACTTCAACACCGATATTGACCCTACCCGAGAGCACATCATTTCGAGGTGCATTACGCGTCAAGAATCTGACTTTGGGTGACATGCAAAGATGGTAAAGTTATAGCATATCCTTCTTGAAAACTAAAAAGCTCATGAGAAGACTATCCGACCCAAGATCTTGAATTGGCCACAACGGTTTTCTTGAAGATAGGGTGGCATTACTTGTATGGGGTCCACGTGATATATTCATGGATCATTACAAGAGCTTTCAATATGTGTTCACGCAGAAAGATATCAATATTTGACAAAGGAGGTGGTTGGAGCTACTTAAGGACTACGACATGAGTGTCTTTATACCACCTGTAAAGCCAACGTGGTAGAGGATGCACTTAGTAGACTCTCGGAGAGTGTGTCGCATCCGGATGAAGGGAAGAAGGAGTTATTGAAAGATGTCCACGACTTGCAAGGTTGGGGTTAGATTGGTTGACTCGATCGATATGAGAGTTGTTGTGAAAATGGATCAAAATCACCTTGGTGACAATGTGGTGCTAGAAAAGACTAGGATCCGATGTTGGCAAAGCTAAAGGAAGTCATTCGGAGTCGTAAGGTGGAGGTCTTCTCCAAGGGGGAGATGGGTGCTTTGGTACCAAAAAGGTCGCTTATGTATTCCAAATGTTGATAATTTTAGGGGCCTGGACATTGCAGAGGCACATGGATCCGTATTCTATCCATCCCAAAAGCCACCAAGATGTGTCATGATTTCAGGGGAAATATATTGGTGGGAATGGCATGAAGAAGGATATTGCGGAACTATAACTAGGTGCCCGAATTATCGCTAGCAAAAGTTGAGCATCAAAGGCGGGGGAGGTGTACTTTAAGATATTAGCATTCCACCGAATTGGGAAGATATTAATATGGGATTTAATATGTGCCTACCTCATATTCACCAACACTATGATTATATCGGGTGGTGGTAGACAAAGCTGACCAAGGCCGACACTTTCATCTGGCCAAAACCACGTATTCATGTGATGATAATTCCAAATTGTATATCCGAGAGTTAAGCGATTACATGGAGTGCCCTGTCTACTGTCTCAGACCGAACTACCTGGGCCACTTTAGTTTTGGTGATCTTTCAAAAGGGCTTGGGGCCTGTGTTAAACTCAAAGACAAAGATTTCATCCGCAATGAATGGTCGTGCAGAGAAGACAATTTCAAACTCTCTAGGACATGTTGAGAGCAAGTGTGATGGACATCAAGAGTAGTTGGGATGATCACTAGCCCCGATCGAGTTTGCTTACAATAATAGTTATCACTCCAAGATTCAAATGGCACCATTCGAGGCTCAAGCATGGGAGGAGATGTAGGTCATCCATCGGATGATTTGAGGTTGGTGAGGCAATATGACAGGCCATATTCTATTCATGAGGTTATGGTGAAGATTAAGTTGATAAGTGGACAAATAAACCGTCTGTAATCAAAAGTCTTATGCTAATGTGAGGAGAACAGATTTGAAGTTTGAGGTGAATTATTGGGTATTTTTGAAGGTGTCTCCTACTCTAAGGAGTCATGCAATTTGGAAAGAAAGGAAACTCAGTTCCCGATATGTTTGTCCTTAACGGGTTATGAGAAGAGTTGGTAAGGTAGCGTATGAGTTGGACTTGCCATCGTAGTTATCTTTAGTTCCATCCTCAGAGTCATGTATCGTTTCTTGATAAAGTGCTTGGGTGATCAAGCTTTAGTTGTTCATGTGGAAAGTGTTGGTGTGAGAGATAGCCTCGCTATGAGGAAATTCCAGCTTGCACCTTGGATTGTCGTCTGATATCGAGGAACAAAGAAGTAGCTTCAAGAAAGGTGTTATGGAGAAATCAACATGTTGAGGGAGCTACAAGGGAAGCCAAAGATAATATGATGGCTAAATACCCTCACTTGTTCCCTACCGGCTCAGTTTCAGTTCGAGGTATCAATTTTTTTCCTTATTCTCTAATAAGTTTCCATGTTCAGTTCATGTGCGCAAGTTTGATTTATGTTATGATAGATGTATGTGATGTTTGAATTCAGTTCAGCTATGTAATTCTTTTCGGAGGTAGTTATTCCGTCAGTTTTTGGTTTTAATGATCAGTATTTGCATATGATGATTGCATGTTTCTAAGTTTTCTGTGTGTTTCTAATATTAGAGGACAAATATTCCCAAGGGGGAGATATTGTTATACCCCGGAAACCCAAGGATCAGACCCGGGAGTCAAAACAGTGAAAAGCTGAAATTTCGCACTAGATCATAGAACGATCCGTGAAGTGGATCGTGAGGAGTGAACACGTGTCGTGAAGTGACTCGTGGTCAAGCAGGGCCTGGAAAGGTGTTGGGTGAGGCCACGAGCAGGACCACGAGTCGTGGTCATACCTCACGACTCCGTGGCATGGATTGAAAGGTTGGCTAAGGTTTAGGGTAGTAGGGATCACGGGTGGTGACCACCAGTCGTGGTCAACCACCATGATTCATGGGTTCCCCTGAGTTAATTGGGAATTATACTCCACGACTCTAGGCCACGAGTCATTAGCCCTGGTCACGAGTCGTTAAGTCCCTCGTGGGGAATGGAAGTCAGCAAAATTCTGTGATTTTAATAAGGGACTTTCCATAATTCCTAAGTCCTAGGGCCCTATACTACGTCATTTTAAGCTCTGAATAGTGAGTTTTAAGTAGGGTAAGTTCATTATAAACCCACTCTAACTCATTCATGCAAGTTTAGAGGTTTTGTAGAGGTGATCAAGCTTAGCCTTTGAAGTTCTTCATCAATTCTTCCTTGGGCAATCTAGGGGATTGTAGAATCAGCTTCTCTCAAGTATGTAG